>JAUELE010223262.1:0-12703 GCA_031471655.1 Diodora aspera | reverse complement strand
TTAGACGATAAACAAAAGGGACTTGTGGCTATAAATAGATCTCACATCGACACGCACATTTTAACGACGGTTTCTAGGCCATCTCCACGATTTTTCACAACGTAGCGAACTCACAGTGGTAGCCGAGAACCCTGCTGACGACGTCACCAGATGTGTGTTCGTTTTTAACCACGTCCAAAAACAGGAGGGTAGTACGACTTGTGCTCATTTATCGTCCACAAAACAAACAAAATAAGATGCCATCCTTGCATTTGCAAATGACTCTTGTGATAAAGAAAGGGATTTGAACATATGCACCTATGGCTTTTAACTGCTGTTTGTACCCCCACTTGGATTATGTCCCTTGAAAACGATTTGGTTGAGTTAAAGATACATGATCATACTTGCATCTCCAATACCGAACAAAAACTAAAAAACGTTAAAGTCTGACTAAAACATCGATATCACATCAATCAAATTAACAGCGAAATCCTAATGAAAATAATGGATGGATAATTACATTTACTCATACCCTAGAATTAATTCCCCATTTGGGCAACGTTATCATTTTATGGGTAGGCCTATTAACTAAATCTGTGACAAGCCAAAACAGTGACACACCAAACTGGGCAAAAATCTACGGACAATTCAGTGTAATGATCGATGGATATATTTATCTTTGGTTGTCACCGCTGTATCCAAAAAGTGTCACTGTTTAGACCAAATATCTATCCCTGTTTTGTTTAATTGTGACGGGTTCGTCCAATCTCATATCATCATTTTAGCTAGTTCCATAATTGCTTACATTCCTCCAAATGCAATATGCAATCTATTTTTAGCGTTAGACGAAGACGGAAACTCCCTTTTCTTTATCGCCTCAATTAGTGTGAAATCTTTGCGTAAAAAATCGGAAAAAAATACAGCACGGTATTATGTTACTAGATGAACAGAAAGACAAGCTCTGAACATAGATTGGCATACCTGCATCTCTGATCATGTTTCTATAAGATAATTTCATTGCCGACACATTGGTGCAGCAAAAACTGACTAGGAGAATTAATGTAACATGTCTGTTTGATAGAAAGGTACACAAGTTTACCAAAATGTCCAATTCCTATGATTTTTAAGTTGAAGGAGTTGACACATAAAGGTTTTGATAAAGCAGTTGCCTCCGCCCACCAAGCTGCAACTGGGTACCCGGTGGGAAGTTTTAGTTCCGTGAATATTAAACTTCATACACAAGGGTCCGTATGTATTAGAAGGAAGTAAGCGTCTGATTTGGAAGTAACGGCGCTACTTCAGTATGTATGAGATGGAAGTAACGCTAATGTCGGAAGTAGCGACGTAGCAGAACTATACAATGACTCGCCGGACTAATTTGGAGGTAGTTACTTTCTTCTCATGTACATGGGCCCTCGCAGATAGCTTGGGTTGTACGCTTTACAGGGAAATGGTTGTTTGGAATTTACATTCGTCCTTTTACATTGAACAGACGATGGCGCCAGATAGAGGCACCCACTTAATTGAATATATTTCCACACACCTGCTGAGTATATGCCTTGCCAATACCATCTGTACAGCCAGTGACAACTGTGAAAAGAAACAAAAGATAACACAAATACTGCTGAGTATATTTAAGATATTAGAGAGTCGAGAAAGTGAATTTGAATTAAACATGCTTTTTTCAGTCATTCCACACCATATATGTTGACTCAGGGTTGCCTGCTTTGACTGAACAAGGTGGTCATGGACCCTTGTTCACAAAACGATCTTAGTTAAGATCAATCTTAGTGACTCAGTTAATTCTAAAATTAACATGGCCAATATGTGTCCATATTTCTCAAAACAAGCTAGGAGTGAGTTTGGGACGTGTAGTAACTTGAAGTCACTTTGACAATTGGAATGATGATTAAAACTCGGTTTAAAAAGTTGATCTTTAGAGCTTATGATTTATGTCTCAAGTGGTAATGATTTATGTCTCACATGGTAATTATTTATGGTTCAGGAGGCAATGATTTGATTTTCATGTGGTGATGATTTATCTCTCATGTGTAGTAATAATTTATGCCTCGTGGTATAATGATTTGTTTGGTATGGTAATGACATGTCTCATGTGGTAATGATTGAAGTCATACGTGTTTATGATTTTTGTCTCATGTGTGGTAATGATTTATTCCTCATGTGTGATAATATGTGAGAATGATTGATGTCTCATACGTGGTTATTATTCATGTCTCGTGTGATAATGATTTATATCTAATGTGCGGTGATAATTTATGCCTCCTTCGTGGTAATGATATAGGCCTCATGTTTGGTAATATGTGACAATAATTTATGTCTCATATGTGGTTATTATTCATGTCTCGTGTGTTAATGATTTATATTTAATGTGCGGTGATAATGAATGCCTCACTCGTGGCAATGATATATGTCTCATATGTGATTATGATTTAGATCTCATAAGTGGCTATGATTTTTAGGTAGTAATAATTTATGGCTCATATGGCATATGTTGAATATGTTAACAATTTGTGTTTCATGTGTGGTAATGATTTAATGACTCATATGGCAATAATTTCTGGTAATGATACAGGTCTTAATCAGTTAATGATTTATGTCTTGTGGACAATAATTTATGTCGCACGTGTAATTATTTATGTCTCACGTGGGGTAATAACTGAATATGAGTGTTGATAGTAGCTGGATGGGTGACCGGTTCGAATTGTTAAAAATGTACGGACTTTAAAGGCTTACCCTGCTTCCCATTGAGACACTGGCAATTCAGTGATGTGATCTTGGACAAGTAGCTATACTCATGGTTTCATAAAGAAAAATCTGACAAACATACAAGAACTGGTAAGCTACTCAATTGTACGCAAACGTCTTGTTTTGGTTTCTGCTTTTCACTTTTCATTTGGGGCCTTGCCGTACCTGATTACATTAGGGGCCTCTGTTTGTGGCCTCATTAGCGTTTATGCCCCATAACCCAAAACATGTATCTACCTCATCCAACGAGACTATAAATTTCATAGATGGAATTTGAAGATAGCCCAGGTCTTTAGTCGAGAATACCGTAAACCCATATACGGCCACATATCCCTTCAGAGTGCTGAATGCCCCTTATAAACCAATTAATTAATGATGACCAGGCACTGGACTTGGCGACAATGTCTCTGTTAAATGCGATCATATATGTAACTCTCTCCAACAACTTCCTCAAATATGGTCCATTCGTCTAGAAGTGGATACAGAGACATCTTCGAAATCCAGGGCATATGACTCCACAAACGGCTCTTTTAGATGCCCTTGATGCACTCCTATTCCCGATAGTCGAATTGTGTGTTCGGAAAGTCCAAATCTTCTCAATATAGACAGAAGTAAATGTTGATCAATTTAAACACATAACGTTTTTACTTCGTCGAGTGTTAGAAGAGCCACGCCACGTGACTGGACGCCGGATTTCACTTTGGAAGCTTCACTGATTGGTCAAAACACCGACCTCGAGACGATCGGTCAGTATAGGAATGTATCCAGGTCATCTGAGGGAGCCGTTAGCGAAGTCATATGCCCTGAATGGCTAGGCTGACATAGAGAATGCAGAATAAGAAACCAACTCAATGTTCAATATTGTACTGAAATAATCAAACCTGGACAACTCACAGATACAAATGAAAAAACATGATGTGCATTCCAAATTAACTATGCCAACAGCCAGTTGCTGTGAAAATAACAACAAAAATAAGAAAAAAGATATACACTGTAACTACATGTACATACATACGTACGTACATACATAAACGAATGAATATATTACAAAACCTAATAACTGCAACAACACATGTCTCTCCCCCTCCCCTTTCCGTAACCCGCCCTCCTTCCACGAAAAACTAGGCTTCAATGTCTGTGACACATTTCATGAAAACATGTCCTAGTGCTCCAGTGTTCTGATCCCCAAACAAAAGCAGACACAGATCAAAATAACAAATTCAAACCCTGAAAAGATACAACTAGACCATGTGCTCAATGTGTGTGTCAAGTTGCGTGGAAAAGTAGTAAACTGTTCCAGAGTTTTCACCCGGAAACGAAATTAACGGACAGGTGTCAGTTCCCTGACGAATATAGTCCAGCTGGGTGAAATCAAGAGATATCAACAAGACGTTGCCGTAGTTTTTTGTTTTACACAGGTTTTGGAACGTGCTTGAGTTTTGCAAGGAGACATTTTGATCAATGATGAGAAAATTTAGAACATTGAGGACATGTTGATGCATTGCTACCCGTGATCTTAGTCCTTTAGCTGCGTGATGAAGAGGCGTCTGTCCAGAACTGTCCTGAGCGTCTAGGTTGGATCCTAGAGAGCATAAATATCTCATTGAATCAATATGACCTCTCCCCGCACAAATATGAAGCAAGGTTTCTTCTCTGTAAAATACTTCATTCACATTGAATCCTTTTGCATTGTCCAATAAGAGATGTATGCACACATCGTTTCCTCTGTATGCTGCATACGCCACAGGAAAACCAGAATAACTGGTTTCATTTATAACCGTTGCCCCTTTTGGAAGAAGATATTCACAGACATCCAAAGCACCTCTGGAAGCTGCAAAGTGTATGGGTTCGATTCTTCGATTGGCTTTCTGAAAGTTTATAACTGTTTAAACAAGATACCCGACAATTTGCAGTCTGTCTTCCGGTCTACAGACGGGCGACATTATGGCTTGGTGGAGTGAATTGCATTGGGCGCTGTCTTCGGCATTGACATCAACGTCATATTCCTCTACCAACGACTTTAAAACTGACAAATGTCCACCGTGAGTGGCCAGGTGAATTGCGGAACACGGGCACTACTCCTGAGCTAAATCCAAGAAAACATTCGTGTGATGCTTGCGGGTGAAATCCAACACCAATAAGAACCTGTAACAGATCACAGCGACCGTACACAGCTGCTTGTCCCAAATGTTTATCGAAAGTTTCACGAGATATATTATTCTCTTGGACATAGCATGTAATTTCTTCAATGGGCCTGTGGTTGCGGATGAGAGAATTCAGTTTGAAATAAGGTTCCACTAGGATCGTAGGATTCTCACAACAATAAATTCTCACAAAGAATTACGCACATTTGTCCCGGAAGATTGTTCACGGAAAAAGACCGACAACTCCAATGATATAGAGATACTTGCCTGTCGTCTCTCGTTCAGATCAAAGAGTCCTGATACTTATAACGGTGAATGTCATAATATTGAATGATTGTCGAATATATTCATAAGTCTAAATCCTGAATGTTTTCTCAGAGAGTAAATATCTACATTCCCACTGCTTGAGTCACACAAACAACCATTTCAATCAATCAATCGATCGATTGATCGATCAAGCATGTCTACTTTTCAGATTCTAGTTTCGGTTTTCGCTCGGAGAAAACTTGTCTTTACTCATCAGTCCTGTTAAAATGGAATATTCTCACTGGGAGTAAAAGTAAACCAAATACTCTCCTACTGCTTGAGTCACATGAACGAACGCGCCTTATTGTCACTCAAAGTCTACTTTCGGTTTTCGCTCGACGAAAGCTTGTCTTTCATTTCGTGCTCAGTCAGGAGATCCATGTACTCTCGATGTATAATGTTATAAAGAGAGAGTGCTAGCGCTAAACCCATTCATAATGTCTTACCCAATACGTCATGATGGACGTTCCAAGTAAGGCATATACACTCTTATCACAAGTCTGTCACCCCGTACTCTCCTTCTACTTTCGTTTGTCTTTCTACAAACGCAACGAATTAAAGCACAGACTTGTGAGAAATGGCTGTCCTTGATAAGGAGCTTAAAGTCGAACCTCTCCAGCTGATGCCAAGTCGACAATAGAAAAGCGGCGTAGCTCGGTCCAATTTAGGAAGCAGATACACGGAATATTATTTCCGTGAATGGAAGGTTTCTGAGAGAAATTCTCAATGACAGCATGACAATATTAATGTTGATGAATTACGCACACTTGTTAACAGACAAGTGCATTTATGTTATAATTGACCATTCAATAACTGTAAACAAACAACACACTTTTTTGGTCGTATCATGGTCGTCCCAATATCCACGAAGTCGCTTGATACCACTCGGCATAATCCGTAAGGGCCTATAGATATGAAATCGGACGCCACCTGTTCCGATTGTCATTCCGCGGCCATGAGAAATGTTCTCTCATGACGGCTCACGAGACGCATACGAGTCCTCTGCCCGATCACGGAAAGAGACGAGTAGCTACGAATGGAGTCGTGGTAACTGACATGGGAATCTGCTTCTTTCACTTGGAAGCCTTTCTATTCATCTCATCTGTCTCCACTTTCACTGTGCACCTTCCAGATCACCCACGATATTATGGTTGAAAGATTACCCAGGCAGTTCAAAGGTGCCTGTTGACATGATGCTAAGTTAAAAGATAAATAATAGCAATGAAAAAAAACCCACAATATAAAGTATTAAAGCATATATAGTCATGCAATGCGAACCCATCTTTATATAATTACCTGGAATGGATATCGATCCTGCGTATAGTTAGTAGAAATTCCATCTCCTTATTCCAATCTTTCATTGAAATTCCGTTTCTAGTTCATGCCTCATTATGAAATATGTTCCGCCGCATTACCAGTGTCATGTTAGAATAATAGTCTGTCATCCAGACTCAGAAGTTTTATTATAATAGATACATGTACACAGTCTAGATATTGTTCCCAGTCTAGAAGTGAGCAGACTCCCTGGGATCTTATTTATTTTATTAACATGTATATTGTTTTCATTAATGCAAAAATAGAAATATTAATCATACTCAGAGACTATAATTATGTTAGTGTAGTTGGAATAAGTATAAACATCGGTAATAAGTGTATTTATATATGGCACTTATTAAACATTGAATGGCAGTAAAATTGATAATATTAGTTGCTTAACTTGTATTAAGTGCCTGCTATTTGGTAATGTCTTCTGTGAATTGTTTGACTATAATTGTGATTGTACTTGACTATAATTGTGATTTAATCTTTAAGATTTCTTATGGATGATGACATCCATAAGAACTGTTCTCCTTATTACGTTACTCACTTCTAAATGCCACTTTAACCATCAATTTAACTCTTATTCTAGGACAGGGACCACCTTGATTGTAAACGCGTGTATAGAAAGTTTTGCGTCGATATATGGTGTACTAGCCGAGATATAGACAAGTAAACAATGTCATTATAAACCACCAGAGTGGTTTCCTGGTCACATGGTGAAGTGACATAGCAAGTGGTTGCGTGTGAAATGCCGAGCAAACCAAGTTGTGATCCGTGAAAGGAGAGATTCAATATTAATTTTTACTGAAATTAAGTGGGAATCCCCGTTCAATCCAACAAGTCACGTGACTTCTGCAGCTCGCGTAAACTGAACGTCGATTGTAAAATTGCACAAATGCTTCTATCTAAATTTATGGTTATTGTATTGTTGCAAAATATTTTGAGGGTACACATATCTACACATGGCATATTGAATACCTTATATAGCAGTTTGGTGTGTGAAATTATTCAGTGCCACTACCGCACGAACCAGTAAGTGTAAGATGAAATTTCTCAAGAGTATTCTGTTCAATCGTTTTGAACTTTTGCACGCTTCATGGAAGTGCTATTTCGAAAAGAATTACTGGACGTTATGTTTGTAAATTTCAAATAGTTTTTTAGTTCTATTTGTAGTATCTGTTGCCATGCATACCGAGGGAATAGGATCACTTTTCAAAAACTTCATCCAGTAATGTTTTTAGTATTAATGCAAAGAGTAATTCTGCAATTTTCTGATTTTATTTGCAGATAAATTTTCATTTTATTTTCAGAAAAGTGTCTTTCTATACTGCCGGGCAAAAGAAACGATACCAAGATTTTGAGAGACTACTGAATAAATTCACAACTGGGTTGAATATGCAAGAGATATCCCTTCAAGATTAGGAAGTTTTATCAACGATATGATGTCAATCAAGTTACACTCGTTGAAATCCTAGCATCATTTTGATAAACTATGACAGAAAGACGTAAGGGAAAATAGCTGAAATCATTTGGTATCGTTTCTTTTGCTCGGCAGTATATTTGTATACAATAACTAGCAATAAGTAACATGCAGATTGCAATAAATGTCTTTCTTAACTGTGAATCTTAGTTAAATAAACACTACCGTGCATACTTCAATGAATCTCCTTCTTAACGTTGGACGTTGGTAAAGTAAACATGCATGTGATGTATGAAAAACACCACTTCCAATATACTTTATCGTGTTTATTGCAATGAATGTTCTTCTTAAATTGAGATGTTAGGACAATAAACAATTATACGTCTTACATACTTATATCGTGCATACTTCAATGAAGTTTCTTCTAAGCTTGGGATGTTGGTATGATAAACAATACCTTTTACATACGTATATCGGGCATATTGCAATGAATGTTCTTCTTAACTTGGGATGTTGGTATAATAAACAATTATACGTCTTACATACTTATATCGTGCATACTTCAATGAAGTTTCTTCTAAGCTTGGGATGTTCAATGAAGTTTCTTCTAAGCTTGGGATGTTGGTATGATAAACAATACCGTTTACATACGTATATCGGGCATATTGCAATGAATGTTCTTCTTAACTTGGGATGTTGGTATAATAAACAATTCTACGTCTTACATACTTATATCGTGCATACTTCAATGAAGTTTCTTCTAAGCTTGGGGTGTTGATATAATAAACAATACTTCTTACATACGTATATATCGTGCATATTGCAATGAATGTTCTTCTTAACTTGGGATGTTTGTATAATATACAACACTTCCAATATGCTTCATCGTGCTCATTGCAATGATTTTGTTCTAAACTTGGGATGTTGGCATGATAAACAACGCTTCCAATATACTTTATCGTGCATACTGCAATACATTTTCTTCTAATCTTGGGAAGTTAGTACAATGAAGAATACTTCCTACATACTAATATCGTGCATACTGCAATGAATTTTCTTCTGATCTTGTTTAGTTAGTATACTAAAGAATATTTCCTACATACTTATACCGTGCATTCTGCAATGAATTTTCGTCTAATCTTGGTAAGTTAGTATAATAAAGAGTACTTCCTACACACTTATAGAGTGCATATTGTAATACATATTCTTCTAAACTTGGGATGTCGGCATATTGAGCAAAATTTCCTTCATACTTATATCGCGCGTACTTCAATGGATATTCTTCTGAGATTTTAATATACTCAACAGTACTTTCTACATAATATTATATCGAGTATAACTCAATGGATCGGCTCCTTAGCTCTGGATCTTAGTAAAATAAACAGTACTTTCTACACAAATATTTCGAGCACACTTCAGTGAATCTCCTTCTCAGCGTTTGATGTCAGTTAAATCGCTAGTACTTGTACACCACCTGTGTTTGACACCACATGTATCATGTATCAATGAATTTTTACAGAGGTTTACCATTCTCCGTTCAAGTGTTGTTGAAGTGAAGGCACCGCCTAAATTGATGAACAGGATTGCAGAACAAGATGAACCTACATACTGTGGAGATTTGCAGAGTATTAAGTCTTGCTTTGTGCTTTGAGGTCACTCCTTGCCCTCGACTGGTCACTCTTGTCCACCAAGAGCGGACAGTGTCCTGCCTCGAGACCATTCAATTAAGAAAGGATTAGCGGGCGTTGGTATATGGATGTGAAGGATGAGATGACAGTTCCTGTGAGAATTCTTTTCCGATTGGAATTTTCAGCTTTCCTATGGTCACCTCAATTTTATTAGGTCAGTTTATTTTATTCGGTCTGGAAATAAATTACTCCTTGTCTCAACAGAGTACAGACTGGTATATTCGCATCCGCATCACTTTAAATGTATATATACTGATATAAATTAGTAAGGCATCAAGATAGCTTGATGTATTATGTAATACTGACATTGCACTTTGAACGTTTTACATATTTAATATTCAGTTGATGTCCGTGTCTCTCACTGCTCTGGATCACCTAGACTTTCATCAAGTCCCTGTGAATGTGATTATCCTAGAATGTCCTGTTTAAAATGATATCCCTTTAATTAGCCTGTCAGTCCTAAGTCACAGCATTGATAGGGTAATATGCATTAGTGATACACATAGAAAGTTACAATTAATAACAAGAGTGTTTAAAAGTGACGTAGGGACTTGACAAAAGTCTACGGATCACCCGTTGGTGTGGACGTGGGCCACTCTTGAAATGATATTTCTCTTGACAATGTTTCCAATGAAGAGTTACTTTATTCCTTTCCATTATTTTCTTGACAATGTAGTGTTCTTGTCTTCGTCGCCATTACATGTTCGATGGATGTACTTCAAATGGCAATGACTAACCCTTTTGTATTCCTTACACGCCCCCGATTATAGTGAACCAAATATTAATTCATTGATTTGGTTTGTCAGTGATACCATCTTGAACTTTGTCTCATTCCACCGAGTTGCAATTAGGTACCTAGTCGGAAAGAAAATGTAATTTGATGTTAACCTGCAAACTCCTAACACGTAAGATTTGTGTACTCCCTAGGGAGTTGAGAAATGTTATAGATTGTACATTGTTCTAGTGGCCAGGATAATAATGCAGCGCTTTGGCCGTGTACCGAGATCCGTCTGCAATAAGTGATGACATTACACCACTAAAAGAAGTCCGGTGTCTAAAATCAGTTAAGGTATTACTATCCTTGAACTCCAGGGCATATATGATTGGGCCCCGGATGTACTCCTATTCATCATAGTAGTTTTGTGTGTATGGAAAGCTGCTAAATATAAACAACCAATGGAACTTCCCATTCACATCCTTCAAATCCAGAGCATATACATGTATGACTGGGCCCCGGATATACTCCTATTCGTCATTATCGTTTTGCGTGATGGAAAGTCTAAATCTGCTAAATATAAAGAACCAATAAAACGTCCTATTTAACTGCACGAGAAGTTAAAAAAGATAAACTTAAACTTCTTTAGTTCGCCGAGTGTTAGGAGAGACGCGTCGCATGATTGGACGCAAGCTTTCACTGTGGAAGATTCATTGACTGGTCAAAACGCCCGCCTTGAGACTATCGTCGTTAATAGGAGTGATTCTAGGGCATTTGACGGACCGTTGGCGGAGTTATATATGCCGTGGATTTCGAGGATGACTAGACTTGAAGCGAAACTTATATGACCCTTTAAAAGGATATCATCAAATGACATCACTCTGTGTAAATTTGACGTCATATCGGAGCAAGATTGTCCTCGTCTTTTCCTCTTTTGTGACTGTCAAATGTGCATGTAAGTAAGCCCAGTTCAAAAGTAGTAAGACTCGGTTAAGCAATTTCATCTTTTCAGCTATGTACTGTAGAAACCTGTATCCTGATGGGACATACAACAGAAATCAAAACTATCTTATAGACTAATACAAGAAATGTAATAATGCATTGATACATCACAATCCTGCATTTAATTTTTAATGTCTTGTATAGCGCTAATTAAAGGATTGCATAGCTTGCTTAAAACACTCGGCATTATTACCCTGGTGTAACCTAAGCAGCCTCTAGGCGCTAGAAGATTATCAACACTCCTGAGGGTGAACCAATACCAAGTTTCAGCTGGGTCAACTGAGACAGTTTGTGAGTCAAGTTACTTGTCCAAGGTGACACCACTGACATTGTGATGCAATCGTCATGTCAATGTCTCAATGTGAGGCAAGGCGAACCCTTGAGGACCTGAGAACTTCAGCAACTCGAGCTGGTCACCCATTGAGGTACTGCTAGGTCTCGAGCTGGTCACCCATTGAGGTACTGCTAGGTTTCGAGCTGGTCATCCATTGAGGTACTGCTAGGTCTCAAGTGGTCACCCATTGAGGTACTGCTAGGTCTCAAAGTTGCTGAATTTCCCAAGCAGGCGGCCTACGTGTGTTGCGCTTGATCAACTCACCTTGAGGTGGGGGAATGGATATGTTCTGAGTGACAAAGTTACGAATGCAATTGCAAGTACGAATTCCCATGATAGAAACAACATTCAGGAGAACTTGTCAAACTGATTTAATACATAGAATCAAATGGGTTTTAGGACGCTGACTAGAATATAAATCGTATATTCTGCCCACAGCCAGTTAAAGACCACCGCATGATTTTCGAAAGTTCTTTACATTTGAAATACTCTTGTAAGACGACAAACGGTGAGCTACCATTGAAACCAGAAGATGAACCGATACTTAGCCTAGAAAGCAGAAAACAGTGACCAGTCGCTATCGATGTTATTACAGAAAAGAATTCTCAAGTAAATAAATTAACTTATCTCTATCTCTATTACATATATCTACAAATGTTCATTGTGTGTAGGCTGTCAAATGACGACAGCGGACGTACTACCAATCAACTTTGACGACATATCATTCCTCCAATCACAAACAAAGACGATAATAATAATTATTGTTAAGAATACGGAATGTGCACATATTTTACCAAGAAAGTATATAGTAAGCATTAACATTATAGCACGAATTGTTGTCATTGACGTTGGTCTAACTTATGGCGACCAGTTCGGTGTACCCGACCGATACCATGTTCAAAAATAACTCTCCACTGCAATAACTGTTTACTTTTTTTAATATTTTATTTATCCTGTGCACGTAAAAGAACCCACTCATCCGTTGGTAAATGACCAGATAGTGGAAACATTAACACACGCATACACCGC
>JAUELE010223251.1:0-10949 GCA_031471655.1 Diodora aspera | reverse complement strand
AAAGCCATGTTCACAGCGACCAAATCAAAAGCCATGCAGATGGCGGAGGAAGAGAGGTCCAGAAATAAGATCATCCAGGAGTTGTCAGTGCTGTAAGTGAACTGATGCGGGGGTGGCGGGAGAAATTTCAGAGGGTAGGGGTTTGGTGGGGGTGAGGTGTGATGGGGTGACGTGTTGACGTGTGGGAGGTGGTGTTTAACGAGCAGAGAAGTCGTCTGGTACGTTGACTTATGTTTTGCTTTGTCTCTGTTGGTAGAGCGTGTGCTAACCATACAACCGAGAAGTAAATAATTTATTCATATCTGTGTTGTGATAATACTGAGGGATGAACTGTATTCCGCTTTCAGCCTGGATGTCTCTCCGGGCACAATGGCGGCCACGGTAAACACACTGATGAACATGCTCGGAATTCAGATTCAAACTCTGGGAACCAGGGACGATAACTGCGATAACTTGTCCAACATCCGGTGTGACAGACAGGCCCAGTACCGCACTGCAGACGGGAGCTGCAACAACCTGAACAGACCCCTGTGGGGCCGGGCTTTCATCCCCATGAGGCGTTTCCAGGACCCAGTTTATAATGACGGTAAAAGGATTGTATGTTTTTTAGCAGTGTTGGGACTCACACTTGTAACAAGGTGTTTTGTAGATCTTTTGTCAACCCAACCAGTTCTTGATTGGTTTCTTGTTACTTGGACTGGCGAGTTAGCAAGGGATGAGCCGAACTTGCTCAATGTTGGCAAAGGGTTCGCCTAGCTTGCTAAAATTTAGCAAGGGGTGTGCCGAACTTGCTAAATTTTTAAAATTCAAAATCCGCCACGAACAGCGCGGAACTGATACGACCCACATATTTCCATAATTTATTAAATATAAACAAATATGTCTTCACTGCTGTTTTTTCTGACTATGCATCTGTCTACCCTAGTTTAAGTCAGTTCATTTATTACTCTTATTTATTGATATTTTGCTGCCACGCAATGGAAGGACACATGGATACAAAAACCTAAATTATGCTTTTTTGATTTCTTTTTCTTCTCATCAGTGATCTTAGTACGCGAGTTTCATGTAGTTATTGTTTCAAACTTGGTGCAGCTGTTGTTAAGAAAGAAAAAGGTCTTAAAATGATATCATGTCCTTGTAACAGGCATTGAATAAACAATTTATTTGTGGAAGAAATTGATGAGATTCTGAACGTTTCCCTCTTCTACTTTAAGTTCATTAGGATGTCAGAGTTTACTATATTAGCTTGTAGAACGACTTTCTCTGCATAACACTTGGTCGATCTTTTCAGGGGTGTCTGCTCCCAGGACGAAGTCTGTGACAGGCCAAGATTTGCCCAGTGCCCGAGAAGTGAGTTTCACCGTCCATGAAAGCGATGTGTCCACGCGGAAAAACGGAGGATTCACTCACATTCTGATGCAGTGGGGCCAGTTCCTCGATCATGACATCACGAGCACCCCTATCAATTCGGGTGAATATTAAATATTACAGTTGACAGTTCCTCGATCATGACATCACAAGCACCCGCCCCCATCAACACCGGTGAATATGTACTAATACAGTAAACAGTTCCTCGATTATGACATCACAAGCACCCCCATCAACACCGGTGAATATGTACTAATACAGTAAACAGTTCCTCGATCATGACATCACAAGCACCCGCCCCCATCAACACCGGTGAATATTGAGTAATATAGTAAACCCTTAATTAAACGGTGGACCTTATTTTTTTTCGAGAGGATTGGTGGTCAGGCGTTTAATTCACATACGCGGATTCAATGGGGGCGTCAATGGGATGCGCACACCCTTTTCAGCTAAATGTTATATAAAACTGCATTAACTAGGACATTTGTTTGGTCTGCACTCCCTTTCCCCCCAAATCACATCATGAACCCCCTTTTTGCAAAATCCTGGATCATCGTATAGTTCAAGGCGGGAATTTATATAGGAGAAGTATTTATTCATCAAATATTAGATTCACATCTTATTGGTAAATCCACCGAGCCTTAAAACTATCTTCACTTACTCTGCTGGCATTTGGTACACAGCCGCGTACACCAGCCGTTACCTTCAGAATGTAAAGAAACCAGATTGTGAAGATAAAGGTTGGTGTACGCGGCTGTGAACCAAATGCCATTCTAAAACTGAAAAGGAAAGTAGAAAGGAAAGAGTCTGATGTAAACACCAAATAGCGTCAAACTGAACTGAACAAGTCTTTAAGGCATTCTGTAAATTGGTACATACATCTAATGTCCACATTTAGACACATCAGATAAAACTCTTACAGTATGTATATATGTATACAAAATCAACCCAAACATTAACATTAAGAGAGATTAGTATTTAAAAAACCCCGGATCATCCTAGAAATGAAGGGTACTTGTCAACGGCTTTGGCCAAGTCACATATACCCTGGATTTCAAGGATGAAAACGGATTTGAATGGGAATGTGTTATGAAAAAAACATCCCTCAGTTGTTTAACGGTGTCATTGCCGATGCAGGTGCCTCTGGATCTAACGCGGGGTGCTGTATGGACGGCGTCAGTGATGCCAGTAAAGCTCAAATTGACATGAATCCTGAAGACAGGTGAGTGTTTGGACTTACACGATATAACCATAATATTATAAACATCGACGTGTGACCAATCTTGACGCAAACATTAAAAAACTGACACCAGTTCAAACCGCATGATATTCTTCGGACTTAAATAATCAATCGAGTATTTGTGATGACATTGAATATTCAGTGACAGTTTAAGAAATGATTGAACAAACATTATTTCCTTTCTTTGAGATTACATTTTTCTTGATAAGTAGCTATTCTGCTACTGTTGTGAGTTTAGACCCGTCCGGGATTCGAACCCGTACCCTCAGGATCAGACACCTACCGCTAGCACTAAAGATCAGCTAAGCTGGACACTCAGCCCCCGTCACACGTTTACATTCACCGTTAATGGAAGTTATGGCACGAGTCCTTTACGAATAAAAACGAGTGTTTTACAGTACATATTTAAATTACCCAAAGCATTTTTTGGTGGTGTGTTGACAGCCCAAGTCAGACGTAGCCAGTGACGTGGCTACCCTTACGCAGATACGTGAACGAAATCACATCAGATCGCTGTATTATATTAATATCAAATAAAGCAATCTATACTGACGTCCAAAAGAAAGTACACCAAATGATTTCAATTATTATCCTTTTCGTCTTTATGTCAAAGTTGATCAAAACAATGCTTGGAGTTTGGGGATTGTAATTTGATTGACATCATCTCATTGATACACCTTCCAAGTCTTGAAGGGATATCTCTTGTATATCCTACACATTTGGGAATTTATTGAGTAGTCTCTCAAAATCTTGGTATACTGTCTTTTGGACGTCAGTATATTAAAAATATTAAAAGGCACGATACGAATCCACATAGAAGCAAGGCTTGCTGCACTGCTAGTAGCGGTGAACATAGCTTAACGAGATCTTGATTTCGTTATCCACAGTCAGAAATCAGATTAGGTTTTCATAGGTTCCAGAAGTATTGTTTGTAACTATCAAACATTTTATGGCGAAAATAACTGAACATTCATTTAAGTTTTGTTAGATTAAATTAAGGTGCTTTTGATTTTATTCCAGAGACATCTGTTTCCCGATCCCAATTCCCCGAAACGATCCGAGTTTCTTCCGGTCCAGCTGTATGAACTTCGTCCGTTCCATCCAGATCTCCAACTCCAACTGCAACCCAAGTACAGGCCGGACCAGCTCTTGTTGATTTGAACTATTTGATCATTCTTTCAGGGCTTATTTATTGCCAAAATGTTATAACAACAACAGCAATAATAATACAACAACAACAATATAGTCATTTATAGAGCGTCAGTCTCCAGATGGTGATAGCTACTCCATAAAGTGGACCAGCTCTGACAACAGAGTTTCCAGAAATATGACAAGTGCACCAGTTTTGTAACAACAAGTTTCCAACTGAGTTTTGAAAGTAGATAGTTCTAAACGTCGCTGAGATAGACAGGAAGATTATTCCAAAGTACTGGTTAAGTTTTGTCTACCACACGATCGGGATGCAAACTGAGAGTTGCATCTATTTCCGTAGTCTTCCAGGTCATTGTCCCGATAGTATTATTACATTCGACCACTTCCTGTACCTCGTTTCAAATTATTATATAAATAGATAATTTCAAAGACAAATTTGGTGTGTTAAGTTTCTAAGGAAGAGGCGATAAAATATACAACAAGATTGACACTCCCAAACTGTGATCTCTTTACGTAGATTAAATGTCCTTCAATGGAGTACAATTTAAGTGAATAAAACTCTAAATGTTATTGTAGTGCTTCAATTTGTAAACAAAAAGTCAAAACTATAAACAAATAAGAAAACTGTTATGATAAAGTATGAAACCATAGTCATATCATATTGGATAGTTCATCCTTGAAATCCAAGGCATATGACTCCGCCAACGGGTCCCTCGATCAGATGCCGTGGATGCGCTCCTATTCACGATAGTATTTTCGTGTGTATAGAAAGTCCAAATCTGCTTAATATAGACAACCAATGAAACATCGCATTAACTGCATGAGAGGAATTAGCCAGAAAAGTAGCTGTTAATAAATTTAAACATACAACGTCTTTACTTCACCGAGTGTTAGGAGAGACGCGCTATATGATTGAACGCAAGCTTTCGCTGTGGAAGCCTCACTGATTGGTCAAAACACCGACATCGAGACGATCGTTAAGCATAAGAGTGCATCCAGGGCATCTGAGGGAGCCGTTGACTGAGTCGAGTCATTTGCCCTGGATTTCCAGGATGGGTACAGTAACAAAAAACAATAGAAAAGCTGTGACGGTTTATGAGACTGAAAGCCTCACCTGAACCTGGTGTATTTACAGCTCCCGTTGAGCAGATGAATCAAGCTACAGCCTACATTGACGGGTCGGCTGTCTACGGTTCTTCTGATGAAGAGATGAGGGACCTGAGGACCCTCAACGGAGGTAAGACAGACAGAAGGGAGGTATTCTGTGTCAGGGGCGGCGGAACCAATGTCAGACTGGGGAGGGGTGTTGAGGAGGAGTTGATGTCGTCAGGTAGTAGTACAGTTCCAAAAAGGGCCGACAAACATAAAACAAAAAGTTGACACCAAAATGGGTGTGTGTGTGCGCAGGGAGGGTCGGAGGGATCAGCTCCCACTAAGCCCAATTCGGGTGTGTGTGTGGGGGGGGGGGGGCTGGGGGGGAAACCCCCCGTCCCCACGCATCCGCCGCGCAAGGGGGCAAAAAGATTAAGTGACTGAATTGGAAGGAAGGGCCTCACCATCATCTTTGCGTGAACTAATCTCTCACACAGAGATGTTCTTGTGTGCTGTCTGACCATTGCAATGGTTTGTCAGTATTATGTTCCAGTCAGGCCACAGATATTTCTTTTGGCCAAGGACTGGTCATTTGCAGTAAAGGGAAAGGAGTATTGAATTGCAAGGAAGTGGTCCAGCATCTTCTCTGCGTTACTCGAGTTGCATTATGAGAACGTAACATGGTTTATATCAATTTGTTGTCATGGATTGTGAGGTACATTTAAGTCGTGTTACTCCAGGTCTACTGAGGACTGCAAGGCACAGACTACTTCCGGAAGACGACCAGCCATCTTGTCTTCTGACAAGCAGCACAGACTTCTGCTTCAAAGCAGGTAAAACTAACAGATTATACTTACCTGAGCGAGAAGGGGGGTTCAGATATTGCCTCTCACCATATGATCGGGTCCGGATCCAGGGGGGGGGGGGGCCTTCAGTTCTCCATTTTTCATATGTGAACTTCAAATCAACCCCATATATTGTGAAAACAAGTTAATTAGGCTGAAATAGACAACTCTTAATATTTATGCATATGCGCATATAGCCTCGTTTTCGTTGTCAGGTCAAAGGCTATCAATAAGGGACCTTATGCATAATGACGTTTGACATCCTCGAAATATATGCGAAAAATATGGCGCATATGCACAAATATTCAGAGATGCTATGTTAGTTTCACAATTTTCCAGAGAAAATTGCCCCTGGCCCCTAGAAAATGATATCTTTCATTAAATATGCTGTGTCCAAGATGATTTTTTCCCTTGTTTTTGAACCTTGAATAAGCCACATCCTTTCCCAAAAGAGGGAGGATGACAAGAGTTTATTCTTAAGCTTCGGCGTGAGATTACAGTAAAGCGCGATTCATTCCTTATATTCAGAAGTTGGGTTCTGGTTTTCCAGGTTCTCTGCAGAAAATAGAGGAATAGTGTTGAAATTGATGTGCGAATATCCACTACCGCCATACCTTGTTTATAGAGTTGTAAAGTTCAGAGGGCGCCATCGAGATGTTTTCCTGGATTAATACAACATATGTATAGTAAAATATAAGTGTATGAAACGGCCGATATGATTTTGCCAAACGTTTATTTTTTGCTGCTTTTTGAGTCAACAGTAGTAGATTTATCTTTGCACTTACAAGTTTGATTTCATATACATATATACGCCGGACCATATAACCTATTATGGTAAATATACCACATATCTTGTGACACAGAGAGCTCAATCCATGCCGTGTCCTATTTGACTTTGGTATGTCCTATGGAAAGCCTGGGGGTACCTTCTCAAAATGTAACATGATTTCAGATCTTCTATAAACTCATCTATAGTATGCATGTTGATAGAGTGTAAATACTAGCTGGACTCGTATTAAATGGAAATATTCAAATTTCAAAGTACAAAACTATTTCTGAAACCATGAAAGGTCCCTACACCCTCGTTTGGACGTCCCACTACCATCTCGGACATGAATTGGCGGAAGAAGTCCTGAGGCCTTATGCCTGGAAGTCCGCCGGTTCACAACTAAAATACCTGCGAGAACTACATGATGTATGTTTATGAAATAGTATCAGTTAAAATAGGTTAATTATCACAAACAGTTGATGATTAATACATCTATAAGTCATTTGCAACTACTTGCGCATATTTGGCAATACTACTTCTTCCAACAATATATTCGTGGACAAAGGTATCGTTGTCATGGAAATAGACTTGTTATGAGTTGCAAATAGTCCACAATGGCAGAGTTACCTCCCCCACGATGACTGCTGTTTATAAGCCAAGGGCGCATAACTCTCTGAGTTCATAGTGCCTGCAGACTATGAGGTCCTCAGCTGCAGCTTGTTTAGCATACGGTACTCTCTTCATGTTCTGTGTTTCCTGTCCATTGATAGGAGACGTCCGAGTGAACGAACAGATGGCGCTGGCAGCTCTCCATACGGTTTTCATGAGAGAACACAACCGGGTGGCCGGGGAACTAGGGAGGTTGAACCCTAACTGGGACGACGAAAAGATATTCCAAGAAGCCAGGAAGATAGTTTCTGCTAAAATGCAACACATTACCTACTCTGAGTTCTTGCCCAGCGTCCTCGGCAACTCCCGCCTCAAGCAGTTCAACATGAGAGTGAAACGGCGTGGATTTCAAGACGTCTATAGCGACCGGGTGGACGCAAGCATCAGGAATGCATTCGCTGCAGCAGCGTACAGGTATTCTGGGAAGGAAAATAGTGCCTTTGTGTTTGGCATTGACTACAATATGTCTGTCAAGTCATAAGGCTTACCGAGTTATCATCTCTTGACAATAAGGAACATGCATTGGGGTTGAGATTAGGATCTCTGAGCAGCTCTGCTGGGACGAACAAATGGTTTTGGAGTGGCATATTAATTTGTTTTTTACTTTTGCGACTTTGAATCGGTCCGTCCGTTTGTCCGTCAAGGTGGTTATACATTTTAACAGGACTGAAAATCATTTTAGATACCGTAGAGTTCGCTCACTCCGGAGAATCTAACCTTATGAGAAATTTCAGCCATCGAGCTGAAAAGTTTATTGGAGTTTGTCCGAGTTTCTGGCTCTTAATAGCTGTTACAATATGATTTTTTATATGATGTGGTTCTAAAGGTGGATAAATACCTGAAAACTCTGAGAATTGCTAAATTCACTTTGGACGCGCTGGTCGAATGATTAGGAATGTTTGACCTCACCTGGTCATAGAGTACAAGCCAAAACCTAGGACTGCATTTAACAATATTGTTGATATCCCCCAGGTTCGGACATTCCCTGGTGCAGTCGATGTTCTCCGAGCTTGGACGAGGCTACCAGCGAGAAAGCCAAGTCCCGCTCGTGTCTAGTTTCGGCAACACATCCCACATCATCAGGGAGAACGGAGACGGCCTAAACAAGTACCTCCGCGGCATGGTCACCGACCAGATCACCCCTGCAGATCGCTTCGTGACGCCCATGCTGACGGAACGCCTGTTTGAAGACGGAAACGGCAACCGGCTAGACTTGATTGCCATCAACATCCAGCGCGGGCGTGACCACGGCTTGCCGAGCTACAACAGCTGGAGGAGGTGGTGTGGACTGCCGGTGGCACGTGACTGGAACGATCTCACGGATCATCCTCCCCATGCCGTGAGGAAGCTCCAACAGGCTTATAGGTAACTTAAACCGTCAGACACAACCTGTTGACAGCCTTTTTTAAAAACCACTGTCGCTCTTATCACTAATATTCTGATGTTTTGTTTACACTGCAACGGTCTGTTCTCGCCAGAAGTCGAGAGAAACCGAGTTCTGCTTTGTATTACATGGAACAGGCTAGTTACAGAAGTAATAATTTGCCGCTCAGGAGGAAGCACTAACAGTTAAAGCACAATAACTAGCGGTCCTCAACGTAAAACGCATCTGTTGTTACTTCCAACACCTTTACTAATTAATCTTGTTAGCCTACTGTGACATTTTCTCAAATTCAAGTTTAGCTTTCAAGTAGAGAAGTGAAAATACGAAATAATAATAACGTATGCTTGATAGATTACGTTGGTCACGATTTCTGAAGTTACATTTTATAAATGTTTCACCGAGGTGACTTTCTGGTTATTTCCAGACCTGAAGTTAGATCAATGTGCACAGAGCGAGTGAATGTTATATCACATGTCGTCACTTTGGCCAACATTTCATCCATAGCGCCACGACAATGTTCAAATAGCCAACATATAATTCTCAATAAGCTATTGCTGTCCAGCTTCAAAATTTACAGGTTTTTGTGAAGAGCAAAGCTGAAAGTGTAAGGTTGCCTGTACGACACGAACACAGGCTCCCTCCTCTGAAATACAGTTTCAAAATTCTAAATATCTGTTTGACAGTGATCCTAACGACATTGACCTGTTTTCTGGGGGCGTGTCTGAGAACAGAGATAGGGGAGCTATGATTGGCCCAACCTTTGCATGCATCGTGTCGCATCAGTTCAAGGCCCTCAGGGAGGGGGACCGATTCTGGTACGAGAGGAATTCCAGAAACACAGGATTTTCCGTAAGTAAGTATGTCATAGGAACAGCCAGAATAAACATATGTCTTGTTGCTTCTTGCATTGAAGTATTTTGAAATTAACATGTAGCTTCTCTCACCGACCGCATTTGAAGTGTATTTCTGGACAGTATCGAAAAACACCAGTTGATCAATGGGAACTGGATATTTGTATGGCTAGGCTATTTTTGCAAGTTTGTACTGACGAACTCAGCTCCAAAAAGGTAATATCATGACCATGCCCCAATACCCAGTCCTTATTATACACTCTTAAAAAAAAGTAGGGGAACTTGGAATTTCAAGGTAAATAACATAACCACCTTCAACGGCACAATATCCATAGGATGCCCTGGCCAGCAATGAGCCCTGACCTTTTCCACATTGAAAATGTCTGGGACATCTTGGGCCGACGTGTGCGTCAACGTGAAAGGCCAACAGCCACGCTAGATGAACTTGTCCGGGCGTTGGTGGAAGAATGGGACAAACTGCATCAAATTACCATAAGTAGACTCATATGCACGATGCCTCAACGAACCAATCAGTGCTTGGCCAATAACGGGGGCATTACGCACTATTGATGCAAACATGTCAATTTCCTTTTCTTACCCCTTTCCTTCTTTCACGGACCGTTATGCTTTCACGAAGCAAGAGAAACGGTTTAAGGAATGAAATACCGGGTTAATTGTTTACTCAATTCCTCCTTTATAAAGATACAATTAGTTTGGGACCAATTATTATTATCATTAGTTTGTTAATGACCTTGACATTCCAAGTTCCCCTACTTTTTTAAAGAGTATATTATAGGGGGAGGGTGGGAAGGGGTGACTTTTATTCGAGACGTGTTACAAATTTTGATCATGTATCGCCACATTTTCTGTATTTTCCCTTACGAAGTTTGCGTCATCTTTTTCTTAACGCCTGATTTTAACTGTTGGTTGTTAGGATACCAGCTCAGGTGGTCAAAACGTCAACGTCTGATGATCAAGTTGATGCTGTTAAGAACATGGTGATGGCTGAAATGTGCGTGACTATTCAGATTATTGCTGAAACTCTTGGCATCAGGTTTGGATCAGGACAAACCATCAAAACAACTATTCCCAATATGAGCAAGCTCTTTGCGCGATGGGTGTCCATAATGTTGACGGTTAAACAGAATTAGAAAAGACTGGACACCTTGAAACAACTTCTGGCCAAATACCAGAGCAATCCCAATGACCTCATGCAAAGCACGGAGGTCACTAGCTTGCAAATTTAAGCAGTGCCGAGCCCGGAGAGTGGTTTGATGGATGATTGGCTGGTGTTTAAAGCTTCCGGGCCCCTACCACGCACTGAAACGTTGGACATGTCAGTGGTGTCAGTGGCTTCACTCGTAAATTACCTCAGTCCATCCAGCTGAAAGTGGGCACCAGTCCTCCATTGGGAGTGTTGTAAACCTTCTGGCGCCTAGAGCCTGCTTGAGTTACACCAGGGTAATAATGCGGAGCGCTTTGATCAAGCTATACAAACCTGGATTTAAAGGGTACACCAAACGCAAAAACAAGTTGATTTCATTCGAAAGATAATGTTAAAATAAACTTATGTTGAAAA
>JAUELE010223240.1:0-12705 GCA_031471655.1 Diodora aspera | reverse complement strand
TAATATGCACAGGATACCATACATAATACACACAGTATACCCAACATAATACACACAGCATACCCTACATAATACACACAGGATACCCTACATAATACACACAGGATACCCTACATAATACACACTAGATACCATACATAATACACACAAGATACCATACATAATACACATGGGATATCATAAAGTTGTAATATTCACAGTATACCCTACATAATACACACAGGATACCCTATATAATACACAATGGATACCATAAGTAATATGCACAGTATACCTTACATAATACACACAGGATACCCTACATAATACACACAGTATACCATACAAAATACACACGGGATACCATAAGTAATATGCACAGTATACCTTACATAATACACACAGTATACCCTACATAACACACACAGTATACCTTACATAATAATGTTCACAGGATAACATAAGTAATGTGCACAGGATAGCCTAAGTAATGTGCATGGGATAACATAAGTGATATGCACAGGATAATATAAGTGATATGCATGAGATAACAAAAGTAATGTGCACAGGATGACAAAAGTATTGTGCACAGAATAACAAGTAATATGCATGGGATAACAAAAGTAGTATGCATGGGATATCATGAGTAATGTGCACAGGATACCATAAGTAATGTGCACAGGATCAGTAATATGATGACCCCGTGGGAGTGATGTAGTGTCACTAACTGTAATGCGCATGTAGCCCCAAGCACTCAATGCTTGTCATACAAGACAACACAGCTTTTTTGTGACGATGTAGCCGAAAGATTGTTGAAAACCAGGTTCAATCCTTTATCACTTTTCACTAGGATCTTTCTCATATTATTTGCATTTAGGGTGACAAGCATTCCCTGTGTGGCAATGGTGATACAGTTTAAAATTTGCTAAAATCCCGATCCTAATTGTAACAATCCATATTACATGTATATTTATCAATATTTCAGGGGAAATGATGCAGGGAGTGGAAGTGGCAGTGGCAGTGACTACTATTACTAAATGTGTGTCACCAGTGTACTTGTCGATCACGAGTAATGTCCGTGCATATTAAAGAGACATCAAATCGGTTACTGACAAAGGTGAAAATAATATAATACCCTGTACAACCTTGTGTCACTTTGGATAGCGTTAACAAAATGTTTGTTTAAAGTTGGATATGTGTTCATGCGCTCGACCTATGTTTAGTGCATTTTGTGTCAAGTAAATAACATAAGCTTTATATTAGACATTATAAAATGTTGGTGTAAGTGAAGAACACCGTAAACCCTTTGTTTTGGCAGATTGAGACAAATTTATTTTGTACTTTCAAATATGCTGTTCTTTCAAACTCCTTGCAGTGCCTCCTCCAACCCTGCAAGCTTGTCAACATTATAGAATGTAATAAATACTTGGATAAAATAGTGACACATCACAGCATTGTGCCAAATTGAGACTGGATGTTTTGACATTCTGGAAAGTGATCGAGTCAATTGTTGCGAGCATTGGTAAATTTTTAAGGTTGTTGCAGATTTGCTGCAGATTAATTGAGTTATTGACGATCACTTGTTGTGTGCATGACAGGCTGTTCAAGAGACATACCAGTACATGTACAGTATTCACAAAATTGGAAGGTAACAATGTACACAAGAAGATTGCTCAGAGAGTTTGCGAATGCACTTTTTCTTAATTTTTCACCTGGGGATGTTTTAAGAAATATGAATATTGTACAGTGTGTACAAGCGATAAACATGCTGTATGCTTTTGCGTAAGTTGCAGTATGTACATGTTTTTGTATATATTTATTGTTACCAGTGTTGTTTATTGAAAAAAACCATTGAATTTGACATTATATCCAACTTTAATAACTTTAATATTGTATGCTTAAAATATAGAGTTATTGATTATTTATAACATCTGTGCAAACGCGAGCAACCATACTTCACGGGATTACTGTGTGACTGTTGCATTCATACTGACTAAGATCAGTGAATCTGACACCCTTGTTAATCCAACATAAATTTTTGGAACCATTTAAACTATTTTAGTACAATTTGCCCTTGTTTATCTGACACTCGTTAATCCAACAATTTTTGTCCACAACCATAAATGTTTGGTTAATGCAGGCTGACTGGATTTGAAAGTTTTTCTTTTGTGTGATCTATCCCTGCAGGACTCGCATACATTCAAACTAGTGCTTTTGAGTCCTGGGAGTCCACAACTGATTAAATGAAATAATTGTTGGCAATATTTTCTCCCAGTTCGCAAATTCTACCAATTATCTTCATAGTCACATGCACGCAGCAGTGATGGTTGAACGCCAGAAAGGTGGATGATGATGTTAGTAAGCGGTCGAAAAGTTTTTCTTTATTCTTTAACTTCCGAAATAGAGGGGAATATATTAATGTTAATAGGTTTGTGTTTGTTGTGACCCATTTTTCCTTGCATCCGTGTCTCTTGATCAGGGTAAAAAGACGAACTCGCAATAGTTAACAAAGGTTACCAAGTGACGTTTTGGCAGTGTGTGGACAACAACGTCCCCATCTAATATTTGGACATCAAAATGAGGAAGACCACCGTCAGCAGGGAGTTTCATTGCAGCTGGCTATACTGAGACAATTCTGGGGAGCACCAATGATTTATACTTGACAAAAAAACTGACTCAAGTCAGCCAGTTGTACATGTATTTTGGAAGCTATGAACATATGGCAGAAAAGGCTATTATTTATGCACTAAAACGAAAAATGAAACGGAAATTTGGTATTTTCCAATAAAACACTAAAGAAGCTTTAAAAGGAATGTCTTTACACAGTCATGAGTTAATTAGATCCAACAATCTATAAGATGCCAAATAATTCAATCTCTTTTGAGTTTTTGTCTGCCCAATCTGAACTCTGACAAGCCAAGATTTCTTATTCAGTTCCTATAATGTGTTGAATAATAATCTCAACCAATAATTTTGTGTTGTAGATTATTCAAACTCTCATTTAATATAACATTGTGCATGAAATGCACACAGGCTCTTTCTTGAAAATCAGTGCCAACGCACTGTGTGATCAAACACAAACTGCCGACAGGCTGAAATAGGGAAATATAAACTAGATGCAGTAGGAAATAACACTTCAGAATATGAGATCAGTCATTCCAAAAGAATATCCTGTTATTCCAGAGCCAGTGTCCTTGTTAAAATTAATTTCCTTATTTGTTTATCACTAAATTGCCAAGATAATGTATAGCGCTTTGAGCAAGCACCTAGTGCGTGGAGTCCAGTGCGTTATAAGCGGCCAGTATTATTATTATATACAACTTTCTCTCTCAAAATGAGAATCCATTCCTACAACCAAAGGAGAATATGTTCAACATTGTAGCATTCATAACCATCTAAGGGAGCGACCCTTTGCTTTTTAGGGGAGGGGGTGGGTGGCTGGAAGATTTTAAAAATAAATAGTTTGCAGATGTTTTCGGATGTTTTTTAGATAGTTTGCATGAGTCAAGAGGAAAAATAAATACTTTGTACAGATGGAGAAAAAAAACCCATTACTAGTTATATTTATGAAATGTATCATGAAATTATTTGGCGAGTATTCACATTAATCTTAGACACAAGTGGCGGATTCAGGGACGTCCCGACCCGGCTTCGACCCCCATTTCAAAAGTTCAGTGACGACAGGCAATTATCTGGCATTATTTACCAGTTTCACAGTTCATTGTGACCCAACCAATGCAGGAACATGCATCTCAGAGCTTCTATGGATTAAAAACAATTCCGTGGGAAGATGCCATCGGACATCTCTACCACATCTGGACTTCAGCACTCCAGTATTGGTCGATTTTTAACAGCAGTAAAAGCGGAGGGAAGGGGAACTAGTCCCCTCACTTTTAAAGAAGTAAGGGATGACAACACCCTCTTTTCCAATTTCTTCTCTACAAATCGATCAGAACTCGTCTCTGACGATCTAGGATCCCTAAAGCTTTCGGGGCCTAGCTGGACCCTGGACCTCGCCTCATGTCCTTGGATCGGTCCCCCTCTGCAATTGCTTCCGTCTTTTCTGTTTTTATATTGCATTATTTGGACTAGTTACAAAGTTCATTTTGTCCAAAATAAAGACAGGAGAATGCGTCCTAGAGCTTCTATAAATTATAAATTTGCTGGGCAGGATACTCCCGAACCCGCCTATAGTACTCCTAGCTCACTTTGTTCAATGCAATTAAGCTTCCAGCACCCCAATTCACAACATTCAGGATTCACCCCTGATTTCCTGGATACAACTGTTAAAATATTGACTGTAGGGCTATTCATTATTAACTGTCAGATAACTAAAGAAGGTATCAAAGAAGGTATCATCCAGAAAAGAATGTACGATGACTAAATATCTGTGGTCTAAAAAATCATGTTGAGAATATATATATATTTAACAGTCAAGAAAGTGAAGAATAAATTATGCCAAATATCTCAGATCAATAGGCCTTGTATCAGGCATTTAATACCGCTTCATAGTCATAATACAGGAGGATGGCAGATGTTATCGAAAAACAAAATAAAATATTAAAGAGCTTGAAATTTATTCAGTTATTTTCTTTGGGAATGTTTAGCAATTGACTAAGTGTGTGTGAGATTCACCTTTGATTGAATGGTTCTTATACCATGATATAAAACGAACAGGTTCTAAACGGTCCCTCACATATCACAAAATTGGAATCTAAGGAGGAGACACTTCATTTGACTTTCAATAGCATAATTCATGAAGATAATGTATAACGTTGGCAAGTGAAATTGCTTTACCTTTGTTTTCTGTAAGGAAATGTAAGCAGCTTCGTATCTTGTCGTGACCGGTCAGTGGTCTCGTATATGTCTGGTGCGCAGAGAGACGCAGTATACAATGCGTCTTAGTTTAGAAAAAAACAACAACTCTAGAATGTGCATGTGCATGTAGTTGTAACCCTTTGTTACAGTGTGAGTATAAATGAGTAACATTATTATCTCCTTCTTCCAGGAAGTGAAAATCCAGAGAACACGAAATGGCAAACGGTGAGTACCTGGTGAAGAAATAGATGCATATTCAGTTTTAGTTTCCCTATTTTAAGTTTCAAATAAACCTCTAAGGCATATATGCATCAAACTAATAGTCCACACACTACAGGGGCGGATTCAGACGTTGTGTAAATTGGGTGGGGGTGGGGGCACAACATTGGTCATGAAAGATATCACGTTCCAGAGAAATCTGGGGGTTTGGTTCCTCAGAATATTTTGAAAAATTGCACAATGATCATCACATCACAATCTCATCACATTTCAAAAGTTTTCATAATATTTAAGGGGTTGATTTGGTGCTAACAAAGCACAAAAGAAACCAACAAAACATGCAAAACCAAAACAAACAAACAAACAAATAAATAAAATAAATACAAGGGTGAGAATGCAACGCGGGCTTTCCTACCGCAAATAACTGACTCACTATTCTCATCTTTGGGCCTCATCGTGAGATGACCGCACTTCTTCGGGGAAAACCCGCGTACTTCACCAAGATTAACCGTGAATATGAGTCAGCATGTGCCTGTTCTCACTATAACTGAAGCCGACGATGGCTGGCTGGATACTGGAGGGAGGGAGGGGGAGTGAGGGATGGATGTAATGTATGTATGTTTGTATGGAAGGATGTATGTGTGTGCGTGCGTGCGTGCGTGTGTTGATGTCTGTCTGTCCGTCTGTCTCTCTGTCTGTCTGTCTTTCTGTTTGTTATGTATTTATTTAACACAAAATGCTCCAAACATTTGTCCTGCTAGGGAACACGTATCCAACTTTAATAAAAGTATATCAGTAAACAGAAAAGTGAAATCAAAAGATCTCCATTTTACAAAGAAAGGTAAAAGCAACGGATCCCTAATTTACGACAGGCACTTGTTCACTGGTCTCAGTTATCAAAATTGAGAAGCATAGCACCAGTATATAATTATATTGGATGGTTAAAATGTTTTCTCATTTCGAAATACACGTTTACAGGAGGGAAATTTTGTCAAAATGTACAAGGTGCAACTAAGTCCACAGTGTTTTTTACTAAAAGTAATATTTGATAAACATGTACCGCTTACACAAACTATTTGATAATAATAAGAAATATTTTTGAATATCCCCTACTTTGTGTGAGCAGTATATATTTAGTCTTTGCTTCGCCCAGTGTCAGGAGAGAAGCGCCACGTGATTGGAGGCAGGCTTTTTCTTTGAAAGCTTCACGGATTGGTCAAAACTCCCGTCTCGAAACAATCGTCGTGAACAGGAATGATTTCAGGTTATAATTTGACGGTGGATATACATGTATTCTCGGCGTCTTTAATGAAGGGGTCAAATGGTATATAGCACATAAAAAGAAGAGTTTCCCAGAAATAAAAGAACTAAGAGTATTTGCATAAGGTCTGATGTCTTTATAATGTGACACGTTATGACATAGAAAAATAAGAAGTGGAGTACGTCCAATGGGAGTAATCCCTTCCCAGACCATGACCAACGGCCCCCCCCCCCACCTCCGCGGATTATCATGGAAGGACAAATTGAATTGACTTTCATCTCTGAACAACATACCAGACCACTGATGTTGATTTCAGCGGCCATGACGTCTACTCTATCTCAAACGCACCCGCCTGCGACTGCCCTCAATCATCAACGAACTGTGCTCCTGGATATCCTCAAATTGTTAAAGTTGAAGTGTTCTGTCTGAAGATCTGCTTCCTTTAGGAATCTGTTAAGTTACAAAACGTTAGTCATGTGCCCATATTTAGGACTGTTGTGATTCTGGGGCCACCTGGCTTACGTGCATATTCCACGGACTCAGTGGCTTGAAATCTCTGCCACAGTCTACCAACAGCACTCTGACTCACATTAAATCGGGCAGCAACCTGGCGTTGGGTTTGACCAGATTCCAGAAGGTCTATTCCCTTTAAGCACTGTGCCTGATGATTGCCCGAGTACTTTTGATAACAACGTGACTGCTTTCAATTTGAAGACTTGACAACGAATTTGTGATAGCGAAAGAAGCGTGAACACTGTAAATAGTGTCAGGTGTGCATGCTGACAGTTGACCATCATTAATTGCAAAATTGCCGTGCAGCCAAAGATGAATCGTTCCGGTCGGGGCCTGCACTGTATTCGTTCACTTGTAAACAAAGCTATTGTTATTTAGCAGCGGTTATTGAGGATTTGATCACCTCTAAATTGACAATCAGGATCCGGCAAATCGGAAAGTTATGGTACAATGTCGTTTCTATGGCCTGATGAGTTTTTCAATACTGTTAAGAAAGGTTGTAAAACATTAAATATTGTTTATATTTTAAACAAAAATGAAAATTTTACAACTTTGGAGCTTGACCCTGGATTTCAGGGTGATACATAAAACTCGATTGACCACACATTTTTCAAACAGGGTTTCCAGCCTTATGTATGCTTTGTATAGCAATCTGTTAAAGTTGAGTTGGGTACGTCTGCGCCAATATTTTATAGCTTTTTATAGCTGCACGGCAAGGTAACCCTGCTACAATCATACTGTTATTGGAAGACTTGCCCACTGTCATTACATATATGCAGACTTTAAAATATACAGTTTGAATTGGTTTACAGTCGCACACACATTGCTTTACAGATATATGCACATACATTGTTTTACAGCTGCATGCACATAGACATTGATTTACAGCTTCATGTACAAAAAAATTGCATTACAGCTGCACACACATAGACAATGCTTTAGAGCTGCATGCGCACAGACATTGGTTTACAGTTGCAAGCACATGGACACTGCTTTACAGCTGCATGCACATATACAGTACATTGCTTTACAGTTGCTAGCACATATACTTTGATTTGCAGCTGCATGTACATAAACATTGTTTTACAGCTGCAAGCACATTGGCATTGCTTTACATTTGCTAGCACATAGACCTTGCTTTACAGCTATACAAACATTGACATTGCTTTACAGCCACCCACACATAGACATTGGTTTACGGTTGCATGCACATGGACATTGCTTTACAGCTGCATGTACGTGAACAATGTTTTACAGCTGCACGCACATAGACCTCGTTTTACAGCCACACAGACATAGACATTGCTTTCCAGCCATCCACACATAAGCATTACTTTACAGCCACACACACATACATATTGCTTTACAGCCACACACACAATGACATGAAGACATTGCTTTATAGCTGCATGCACTTAGACATTGCTGTACAGCCACACACACACACATACATTGCTTTGCAGTCACACACACATTGCTTTACAGTCACACACACACAATAACATGAAGCCATTGCTTTACAGCTGAACACACAATTACATTGCTTTACAGCTGCATTTTCATACATTAGTGCATTAGTGAGATCTATTGTCCAACAAAGTGTCTCCTTATCACTACTGGTGTCTTTTGAAAGTGGGTGGGGATGTTTGAAAAGTGCCTTCATTATGTCTTTCGCCACCTTGCTTTGTTTCATTTCATGGTTGTTAATCTCAGAACTAAAGTGGTCACATTGGTATCAAATCAGTTCGTTCAAGCCCTCGTGTGTTAATTCTATTTCAGAGTATTCGGGAGATCGTCCGGTTGAGTTAGATGGAGAGTCAGCTCAACAGAACAAAGGTTGGTAGGCAGAACTAAAAGGTTGTAGGGCCCGGGTAGCTTAGTTGGTAGAGTGTCTGCCTTACAACAACAAGGTCGGGGGTTAGAATCCCGGTTATCTCCTTATCACTACTGGTGTGTTTTGAAAGGGGGGGGGGGGTGCGGATTAAGGAAAAGGAAGCCAACGTGAGGTTAAACTGTCCCAGAATCTGGGTTGGGTTTGGTAATTTGTGGGACCTGTGACTATTTTACACTCCTTAATAACATGATGTCACACTGTGCTGGATCACTCATAATATTGTTGGTCAATTTTAGGAAGAAAGGTGAATGTTAGTCGTGTACAGTGATGCCGTTTACGTTGTCATCAAACAATGTTGAAGATGTTTGAAAAGTGCCTTCATTATGTCTTTCTGTACCTTGTTTGCTTCATTTCATGGTTGTTGATCTCAGAACTAAAGTGGTCACATTGGTATCAAATCAGTTCGTTCAAACCCTCGTTTGTTAATTCTGTTTCAGAGTATTCGGGAGATCGTCGGGTTGAGTTAGATGGAGAGTCGGCTCAACAGAACAAAGGTTGGTAGGCAGAACTAAAAGGTTGTAGCGCACGGGTAGCTCAGTTGGTAGAGTGTCTGCCTCACAACCGCAAGGTCGGGGGTTCGAAATCTCTGGAACACTTTTGTTCAACTCAAGCATATGGTGCCCTTTGTACCAACCATAGTGTTATGGTTGAAATATTACCCCTGCTACGTTAAATCACATTCTCTCAATCACCAAAAGGTTGTTTTCTACGAACACAATTAGTGAATACAATGTACGGTAATCCTTCTGTAAGGACACATGTATTGAATACAATGTACCATCATTGTTTTGTAAGGACAAATGTATTGAATAAAATGTGTCCTAATTGCTGTGTAAGAAGTAGACTGTTAACGTACCATGATTATTTTGTGAGACACATTGCTGAATATATATTCAAAGATTCTACTGTTGATTCTAAAATGGAACAAGTCTTTCAAAAAAAGCCATTACAGTGCTCACACAGTGTTTTCTATGTGTAATCTGTTATTTCATGAATGACACTGTAGAGAAGTGTTTATTCAGCATAACATATTATTTATGATCGTACCATATTTTCAGCGTTTCTGGAAGAACTCTATGCTGGAAGAAGTTTTGTGAGAGATGAGACTCGGATTGTGTTGATTGGGAAAACTGGATCAGGGAAAAGTGCTACAGGAAATACAATGGCAGGCGGCAAAATGTTTAAATCCAAAGCGTCAAGTTCTTCCGTAACGAGCGAATGCAGCAAGCAGATGGTCCGAAGATTTAACCGTCCAATTCTCATAGTGGACACACCGGGTCTGTTTGATACTGGGATAAGCAATGAGATGGTGTTCCGTGAAATCATGAAGTGTGTTGCCTTGACATCCCCTGGTTTACATGCCATTGTTCTTGTTACACAGATTGGCAGATTCACAGAAGAGGAGAAGAAGACTGTCGAGTATTTCAAGGATGTCTTTGGGAAGGATGTCCTGAATTATCTGATTGTCGTTTTTACTGGAATGGATATTCTTCAACGTGAGGAGTCGACAATCGAAGAGTTTTTGGAAACTGCCGAACCATCTCTGAAGGAATTAATCGCCGCTTGTAAAGAGAGGTACATTGCTGTTAACAACTTCAGCTCCGTAGCTGAAAAGGAAAACTGGGCCAAGACGTTTATTGAAATGGTTGATAAACTGGTGAGCGACAATGGTGGCACGTGCTACACGACCGAGATGTACCGTAAAGCAGAAGCTCTGATGAAGAAAAGAGAGGAGGAGTTAAAATTGAAGATAGAAGCTGAGAAAAGAGCCGAAAGAGAGACGATTGAACAAAGCATCAAAGCAAAGTATGATAAGATCGCACAAGAACAGGACGAAAAGATGACAACGTTGAAGGCCCACCTGAAAGAAATGGAAGAAATAGGAGCTGAAGATAAGAAGACATACACCAATGCGTTGGTGGACATGGAGAAGATGCTAGAAGAGGAGAAGCAGGAGAGAGAAAGTGAGATGAGGAAGAAGGAGCAGGAGCGCCAAAGGATTGAGGACGAGCAGCGAAATGAGATACTGGCACTTGAGAAAGAGACAGAGGAGGGCCTCAAGAAGATGAGAGACGAAATAGAAGCTGTGAGGGAAATAAACAAAAAACAAGATGAAGCACTAGCGAGGAGTAAAAGCAGATACGAGGTTGAAAGTGAAGGCAAAATATTCTCTTCTATCCTTAAAATATGCGATTCTGCCGCTGGAAAGGTTGTACAAGCCGGATCATATGTCGGTGGCATGATTGTACAAGCCGGGTCAGTTGTCAGTGACAAGCTTGTACAAGGCGGATCAGTTGTCAGTGACGCGGTTGTAAAAGTCGGGTCATATGTTGCAGAAAAATTTCAAAACTAGAACATTTGAATTGGTTTACATTCATGACAAATGTTTCTTAGAAATAGAAATAGAAATAGAAATTTATAAAGCGCCCTAATCCATCGAAAGTTGCTCAAAGGCGCTGGTCCTAAAAACAGTAGATCCATTCACAGGGAGTGATGTTCTTGGAAGAGGTGGGTTTTCAGCAGTCGTTTAAAGCTATTTACACTCACGGATGTATCTCGCAATTGTCCCGTCGGACAACTTGTTACTCAAATTACTTGTCCGGACCTAACTGTCACTTGTCCCGGACAGTCTGACAAGCATTAATGTTGAGCACTGTTACCGACCCCCGATCTAGAGGGTGATCATTGTGATTTTGTCTAATGATGCTCAAAACTAAATTAAATCCAAGCTCATTGACTTATCCTTGTTACGTTTTCAGAAGCAGGAGCCTGTGTTCCGCACTCCCATGACATACAGCCCTCGTCTTTTTGGCAACAAACCTGTTCCCTCCCCATCCAGACGTGAACTGCTGAAGAAGCAGCTAGGATTTGATGACTTGGGTAAGGAGAAATATTTTTTTTATGAATTTTTGGAAGTGCTTTTTTATTTAACAGTTGCAAATGGCAGGGATGAGGGTTTGAGCCCCAAGCGCTATAGGTTAGAGCTATATAATTTTTGCTCTGAGATGAACTCGTTTTCAAAATTTTCTGGGGAAGCACCCCCCGAGCCCTTGTTGTGGGCTTGTGTCTGTGGCGCATGCAGAACTTGGCTTTGTCCCACACAACCAAGGACTATTGATGACTCGCTCCAACAATAATAATTTGTGAGTTCCGTCATATTCCCCAGTCTTGTTGAAGTGTCCATTGTATCCAAAGGTCTGTGCCGAAAATGTAGTTTGGATACATGTACCCCAGCAGGACATATGTGTGGAGCATTTTGTGTTAAATAAATTGTATATAAATAGTGACACGTCACAGGCGGTGCTGACTGCAGACCGGATGTTTGACACACTTGCAAACGATTGAGAAAAGTGTTGAGAGCATCAGTAAATTTTGACATTTTTGCAGATTATCCATGATCACTTGGTGTGTGCTTTGCAGGCTGTTCAAGATACTAGTATACATGTACATTATTCACAATAACCGATGAACAGTTGAACGTAACAATGTACACAACATGATTGCTCAGACAGTTTGAGAATGCTAAATTAGTATTAAATAACTCCCCTGTGCTTTAATATTTTATTAGTATTAGAGAGTAGGCAAAAGCATTAAGCATGCCATATGTTTTCAGGGCTTTTCATATGAGGAGCGCGAACGCGCCCGCGCCCCTTAGCGCTCCTTAAATCTTGTCGAGGCGCGTAATTTATTGCGCTCCTTAATTTACAAAGAACTTTTATTTACGGATATTTGCGACACATTCACTTGCCTGACATGAAAATGTCGTACATGTTAGCGGTTCGCGACTCGCGTTCAGAACATCTGTATTGTGTCGGAAGTGAGACAAACGAATCGGAAGCTCGAGGATTTCCGAATGGTACATTGCAAACTCCTCACGGTGACGTTTCTATCGAGAGAAACGAAATCGAAAGTATGACTGGCGTTGCCGCAAGCATTGTGTCAAAAGACGGAAATTCGACCAGTTTAAATATACGGAAAGGGAAGGGAAAATAGAGAAAGTATGGTGTACAACATGCACAGG
>JAUELE010223229.1:0-12707 GCA_031471655.1 Diodora aspera | reverse complement strand
ATTAGTAACACTGTTAGATGGTTTTAAACTCTTTGATTTGAACCGTACACCACATTTATTTGCTTGAAAAGAGTGGAAGCTTTTCTCTCGATGTAGTAGTCTAAATCACAATGTATGGTCGCCCGTCACTTTGTGCCCCCCTCAGTTTTTTAGTGCTTCTACGGCCCTGTACTTTTAAAGAGAATGCAATCCCCAATATAACAAATTATGGTTGAAATAATGACCGCTGTGCACGGCAGTATAACTTGCGAAGCAGTGCGCGAGCAGGTTGTATCGACTATCGCCAAGCGCTGGGTTATTATATACCATACATCAAGCGGAGTTCAGAGTATTTTATGCATAGCCTTGCTCCCATACTTTCTAAAATATGATTAAGGATAAGATCTTTTGTTTTTGAAATTGAAAGGTACCCTTGCTATTCATGCGCTTGTGGGTTATCCGATAACCTGCGAGTGGCCTGGCTATACGATTTTGAGAACCTACGTATAACCCAACCGAGTGTGTATAAGGAGATAATCATGTTGTGTTTTCATGCTGGAAGCGGTTATCGCTGGTTTGCACGGTGCTAAATACATTTCAAACCGGGCACCCCTTTTCACCACATTCAATTCCAAACATTTCCAGGGAAGAACGGAGGCCACGGCCGTGATGGGTTTGTGCCCAATTATTGCCCATGTAAGTGTTTATAACAACTCAACTTCTTTTAATCTAGAGACAGAACAACGAATATTAGATAGACAAAAGAGTGGCAATAGTGAGAGAGCTATTTGCTGACAGTTGACCACCATTCATACTAGGTTTTTTAGCCGTGGAAGATTCGTTTGGGGTCAGCGCCTGTGTTGTCTTCGTACTCTTGTGAGCAGCTCCAGTTATTTAGCATCGGGTATTCCAGATTGGATCACCTCCAACGGATAGTGATGGAAGAATGTTGTATTTGATCATTTTTCAAAACTTTCCCTGGACATTTCATTGTAGTTGCTTAAAGTGTTGTTGTGTGTACATCTCAGTCGTAAACATGAACCTACCTTTCATGCCTTTGTCACCCATCATGCCTGCAAAATGAACAGTATTGGTTCAAGAAAAACGTTCGTATTTTAGCAGCATCATCCATTCAAATTTGGTGTTGTGGGAAAAACGAGAGATTGAATAAGAAACTATAGAAAGCAGCAGCTGCTATGATACCGAACACATAATGTAAACAAGGAATGGAATGTCAAAGACAAACTAATGTAAAATTTAATATTTGTAAATGAATTAAATTAGGTAAGGTATTTCGATTTAACTCCTAATGTTTGGTATTTAATTTGTGAAATACGACAGCAATCGAGACAAAACGAATAGGCCTACATGAGGAAACGTACAGGTGGATTAGAGTTTCTCGGTTAAAGTAAGGACAATTGCATTTTCAGTAGATGATAAAGAACAGCCTGTCAAATATGTTAGAAATAATGAGTTGCCGCGAGCAACAGGCGTCGGACTCGTGCCTCAGTCGGCCCAGTTGAAAATGGGTATTGGCGCTGCACTGCGACAACAACCACCGTGTAAGGGTGGAAGACGAATTTCCTGTATATACATCGATAATAAAGTGTTATTATTGTTATTGTTATTAATTGGGGTTCTGGCGCACTTTATTAGCTAGGGCCCATCCCGTCCCCCTTCCCCTTTGCTTAAAGTTGGTGAGGTCGAGATCTGCGGTAAAAGTTGCTGCCAGACCTATTGTAAGGTCCACCTTATGTGTATGGTAAAGGGCGTCAACCTCCAGTCCCCTACTTGGGCTGTGGTGTGGGAACCCAGGGCGAGTTGTGAACAACATACTGGATGAGTCCATTCTTGAGGAAGTAAAGAGACGATTGCTCAAACGCCTGCTGCCATGAAAACCTCGACCTTCCCCCTTCACTTTGTAAAGCAAAGGAGAGAAAAAGTAAAGCCATCTTAGAGGAGTTCAACCCCGTAACTCTCGAGAAGACTATTCGAACAATCCACTACCAGCAAGGGATCCTGGAAGTGTTCTAAGAAGAACAGAAGACACATAATTTGGTCTTCCGCATGACACCCTGGGCAATATGGAATGTACTGCAGGGTTGGCAGATGGGTGTGTCTCAAGGCCATCTCCTCAGCACAGATCCACCGGAAGCTCGTAGAAGAGATTCAGGCTATCAATGGAGTCAAGTTCCAACTAGGACTCAAAGTTCAGCTTCGAAAAGACAACCCTTATGGTAATGAGAAGGACACAGATTATGTGCGCCGCCACATGCAGGAGGCTGTTCTGCAGCTCAGTGAGATCAATGAGGTGCTAGCCAGGGCTTCCCCCCACATCCATGAGATACTCAAAAAATGGACTCAACGAGGCTCAGGATGGGCTGTAGACAGAGCCCTCACTCTATGACTGGACATTGCCAGGGGCGGCTCATACATTCCACTACCTGCAGCAGTGAAGAGCAAGAAAGCAGTTGTTAATGTGAAGAACAAGGATGATCACTGCCCCTGTTGGGCTCTACAGTAAGCCCTGTATCCGTGGCTACAGACCCACAAAGGCCTACAAAGTATCTCACCAAGAACGACCTTGATTTTGCAGGGAGCGACGCCCCCATACCAGTCTCCCAGCAATGCAAGACTGAGAAGCCATCAACGTGTTTGGCTGGGACAAGGATGTAATCATCCAAACAGCCCAGCTACATGCGCCGGATGAACCTACAGCTGGTCGAGAAGGCAGACACGGCAGGCAAGACAGGCAAGTATCACTACACCTGGAACAAGAACCTCACTCGTTTTCTATATGGCCAGAGCAAGCAGCGGGATTGCACACATTTCTGTGAGCAAGAAAACTGCATGGACAAAGTCCGGGATCGCTGCCACATTACTGGCATATACAGAGGGGCGGCCCACAATGCATGCAATCTGAAGATATGGTCAAGCCACGAAGAGACAGCTATACCGGTTGTCTTTCATAACCTACGGGCATATGGCTCCCATCTTCTGATGCAAGCTATCTCAAAGGTGAAGGAGAGAGTGACCTGCATCCCAAACATTCACCCGAATGGTTCGTGCATGACGGAGTGTAGAGGCCTATTCCGATACAAACTTCACCTCGCTACCCGCAAGGTGCAGAACATATTGGTACATCTTTATGCTGGTTGGCAGGTTCACTTGGGATGAGATGGCATCTTCTAGGTTTGATTGAGAATGTGTGTCCCCGTCTGAATACCAAAATAGCCCATACATAAGTTCTAATACTGGCGTTTAGGCGCACATCACCCGGGTATGTAAATCCTTTTAAAATGCCCAACCCATGGTTGATTCCGTGGCGCCTCCAATCTGTATGTGGAGAATTCACTACAGATACATTCATAGGCATCGCTGTCAAACACGTTGGTGGTGGGATTCCATGCTTAGTCTGTGAGGGCTTGGAGCTGTTGATCTCGGCTAAGATCCGCCGGATTTGATAATATAATATATGTGAAACGTAAACAGAGCAGGCGAACCAACTATGAGCAAGATGGTCAAAACCTGATACAGCACATCCCGTCGCAAGGGGTCCCCGAGTAAATATTGATTATCACGTACAATTGTCATCTGACTAGATATGAGTATGTAGCTGTTGAAATATAAAAAAAACAATACCTTTGTCGCCTGGTATGCCCTTGTCACCTGGCATACCTGCAAATTAATCGAAATTTAATCACAATACTTCAGACAAGAATTGGAAAGCTGCTGCTATGACAAGACAATACACACTTAATATAAACACGGAATATGATGTCACACAGAAAGTATTGTAATCTGCAATGTTTGCAAATGGAATAAATTAGGTAAGGTATTTCGACCTAACTCCTTCTTATGTTTCCTATTTAATTTGTGAAATACGACAGCAATCGAGACCAAATGAATAAATGAGAAAAATATAAAGTGGATTGGCCTTTCTCGGATAACGTAAGGACGGTTGTATTTTCAGTAAATGATAAAGAACAGCCTGTCAAATAGGGTATGTTAGAAATAATGAATGTAGTTGTGAATGAAAAAGTAAGTTGCCAATCGTTGCTTGTTCTTGTTCGGTGGTCCCTTTCTTAAGCGCAAAGTCAGAAGGTTTTTTGAACATACCCTTGTCGCCTGGTTCATCATTAAACGGAAATTAGCAAACATAATTCCTTAATACATGACCTATAACAGTTTTGCAATGCGATAACATCGACAAACCTCGACTTACAAAATGATGTGCCTTGTCGTTATTACATTCCCAAATCTAACATGTAAGAAGTGATATTTTGAGAAAAGATTTCGCTGCCAGGATGAAGTATGTGCATTAGGCAATAGTCATCTGAGTAGATATGAGTATGCAGATGTCGACATATACAAAAACAATACCTTGGTCGCCTTTGTCGCCTGCCATGCCCTTGTTGCCATTCATGCCCTTGTCGCCTGTCATGCCCTTGGCACCTGTCATGCCCTTGGCACCTAGCATGCCTGAAAATATAAATGAATGGAAATAAAGACATGATGATGGAATGCGAAACTTTATAGTAAATTAGAGTTCTTGAAATTTTTCCAGAGCTTTAATCACAAAATACTTCAGACAAGAATTAGACAACTGCTGCTAGAAAAGACAATACACACTTTCAACAAAGAACTGTCGTGAATACTCTGAACGAGTACTTTCAACAAAAGACTGCCATGACTGGTGTAGACGAGTACTATAAAAAGCACCGGCCATGAATGTTGTAAACGAGTACTATAAATAAACACCTACTTTGAATGGTGCAAACAAGTATGTTAAATGCACACATGTTATGCATGTTGAAAATGAGTACTATATATAAGCACCTGTCATGAATACTGTAAACAAGTGTGAACGAGTACTGTAATTAAACACCTGCCATGAACACTCTCCACGATTACTACATGTATTAACAACCATCCGCTATGAATACTGCCCATGAGTAATACATGTATCATTAAACACATGCCATGAATACTGTCCAGGAGTACTACATGTCTTCATAAACATCTGCTACGAATAATGACCATGAGTACTACATGTACTAATAAACACATGCTACGAATACTGTCCATGAGTACATGTATTAACAAACATATCCAATGAATACTCGCCATGACTAATACATGTCTTCATAAACATCTGCTACGAATAATGGCCACGAGTACTACATGCATTAATAAACACATGCTATGAATACTGTAAACGAGTACTACATGTATTAACAACCATCCGCTATAAATACTGCCCATGAGTAATACATGTATTCAAACATTTCTGCTATGAATAATGTCCACGAGTACTACATGTATTAATAACACCTGCTATGAATACTGTCCATGAATACTACACGTATTAATAAACACATGTTATGAATACTGCCCGTGAGTACTACATGTATTAATAAACACCTCATATGAATAATGTCCAAGATTACTACATGTATTAATAAACACATGCTACGAATACTGTTCATGAGTACATGTATTAATAAACATCTGCTATGAATACTCGCCGTGACTACTACATGTATTCAAACATTTCTGCTAATGTCCTCGAGTACTACATGTATTAATAACATCTGCTATGAATACTGTCCATGAATACTAAATGTATTAATAAAAACACCTGTGATGAATACTGTCCATGAGTACTACATGTATTAATAAGCACATGCCATGAATACTGACCACGAATACTACATGTAATAAACACACCTGTCATGAATACTGCCCACGAGTACTACATGTAATAAAAACACCTGCCATGAATACTGCTCTTGAGTACTACACGTTTTCATAAACACCTGCCATGGCGACTGTCCACGAGTACTACATGTACTACACATATTAATTAACACTGTTATTAATACTGTCCTCAAGTACTACATGTATTAATAAACATCTGCTATGAATAGCGTGCATGAGTACTACATATATTAATTAACACTGATATTAATACTGTCCACGAGTACTACATGTATTAATAAACATCTGCTATGAATAGTGTGCATGAGTACTATATATATTAAGTACTCCATGTATTAATAAACACCTGCTATGAATAGTGTGCATGAGTACTACATATATTAAGTACTCCATGTATTAATAAACACCTGCTATGAATACTGTCCACGAGTACTACATGTATTAATAAACATCTGCTATGAATAGTGTGTATGAATACTACATATATTAATTAACACTGTTATTAATACTGTCCTCAAGTACTACACATATTAATTAACACTGTTATTAATACTGTCCACAAGTACTACATGTATTAATAAACATCTGCTATGAATAGTGTGCATGAGTACTACATATATTAATTAACACTGTTATTAATACTGTCCACGAGTACTACATGTATTAAGAAACATCTGCTATGAATAGTGTGCATGAGTACTACATATATTAAGTACTACATGTATTAATAAACATCTGCTATGAATAGTGTGCATGAGTACTATATATATTAATTAACACTGTTATTAATACTGTCCACGAGTACTACATGTATTAATAAACATCTGCTTTGAATAGTGTGCATGAGTACTACATATATTAAGTACTACATGTATTAATAAACACCTGCTATGAATACTGTCCACGAGTACTACATGTATTAATAAATAACATGAATAACATGTTTATGAAGCAAAGAACGGTAAAGTAAATTCAGATATGTTATACTTATGTATGTTAAAAAGACGAGATGACGTATTTAGTGCACCTCTCCATGAATACAGAGGTTCTAGTAAAACACAAAACAACAACAACACTCACCCTTCATTCCCTTGTCTCCTACCATGCCTGCAAAATTAATATAACATGTTGAACTGTACTACTTTAGATACCGCCATTACAAAACAATGGCGACACACTCAAGGATATAATTGAAATACACGATACGTTTGATGAGGATTTTAGTGGAGTCCATGTTTATAACTGAAGAGTAAGCGAGAGAGTGATTTGGGGTTTTGTGTGATTTCCGGCAATCTTTCAGGCACATTATTATGGACTCACCATCATTACATCAGTATGGGGGCTCATGTCTCTCCGGGCTGAAAGAGAGGTGCCAAGGCTGACAGATTGCTGGGTCGAAACCCTTACCACTGGCCTGTCCCGCGTCCTATATAACTGAATAGGTATTGCATACGTGTATGTGTTCACATGACTGTCACCTGATATTAATGGTATAACTAAGCGAATGGAACAGAGTTGAAGTTTAAAAGATTTATTTTAACTGTCACCTCTTGAAACACAAATACTAGTACTACACACTATTATATAGTTCAGCCCTACATTGGAATACATACACTTTTTACACAGCCTTCTCAGTCCCACACATTTTTAAAAGTGTCTGCACTGCTTTAAAATATACACACTTCAGATCAATGGTCTCTGGTGTCTGGGGTCCTGTCTCTCAGGGCTGAAAGAGAGGTGCCCGGCTTAGACTTGAACCACAACTGCCAAGGCTGGCAAATTGCTGGACCGACGCGCTAACCACTGCGATATCCCCCCTCCACCTTACACGAGTAAATCAATATCAACGTCAACATCAATAAAAGCCCTTTGCTTCCTGGGGCTCCTAAAAGGAAAGAAATAAACATAAAGAATTAAACACTGTTAAAAAAGGAAAAATATACACTACAATACTCTTAAATTTGTCGAAGAATCCTTTACGCGTATTATTGATTATCTTTAAATGTCAGAATGTTTTTTCTTACCCACTCCTCTTTACTGTCTGTAACTCATGAACAGATATTTGGACATTATGATAACCGTTGATCTGACATCTGAAGTGTACCTTTAAACGTATTATTGATTATCTTTAAATGTCAGAATTCTATTATCCTACCGATGCTCTTTACTGACTGTAAATCATGAACAGATATTTGAACATTATGATTACTGTTGATCTGACATCTGAAGTGTACCTTTAAACGTATTATCGGTTATCTTTAGGTCACAGCCTGCTGTTTTGTTAGTTATAAACCTTTAACATCTATTTTGAATTGGTGTTAACTGTTGAAGACAAATTTGAACTGTACCTTTCATTCCTTTGTCTCCTTGTGGTCCTGTCGAGAGAAAGCAGGAAATATTTCACATGAGATGGCATCACAAACAATGGGATGAATACATGTAAGTCGGTGGGTCATAAAATTCAGCATTTTGTCTTAAATTTGTCGAAGAATCCTTCAATACATATTACTGATTTTCTTTAACTGTCAGAATGCTATTTTCTTACCAACTCCTCATTACTGACTGTAAATCATTAACAGATGTTTGGACATTATGATTACAGTTGATCTGACATCTGGAGTGTGCCTTTGAACTTATTTTCTTATTATCTGTCATCTTTAAATGTCAAAATGCTATTTTCCTACCGACTCCTCTTTACAGACTGTAAATCATGAACATATATTTGGACATTATTTTACAGAATTCTATTTTCCTTCCGACCGCTCATTACTGACTGTAAATCATTAACAGATGTTTGGAAATTATGATTACAGTTGACCTGACATCTGAAGTGTGCCTTTGAACGTATTATCTGTTATATTTAACTGTCAGAATACTATTTTCCTACCGACTCCCCTTTACAGACTGTAAATCATTAACAGATATTTGGACATTATTGTTATTGTTGGCCTGACTTCTGAAGTGTACCTTTGAACGTATTATCGGTTATATTTAACTGTCAGAATGCCATTTTCCTACCGACTGCTCTTTTTGCTCACTGTAAATCATTAAAAGATGTCTGGACATGATGTTTACTGTTCGTCTGACATCTGAAGTTTACCTTTGAACGTATTATATCTTATCTTTAACTGTCAGAATGCTATTTTCCTACCGACTGCTCTTTACTGACTGCAAATCTTTAACAGATATTTGGACATTATGTTACTATTAATCTGATATCTGAAGTGTACCTTTGACCGTTGTATCTGTTATCTTTAACTGTCAGAATACTATATTCCTATCGACGCCTCATTACTGACTGTAAATCATTAACATTACTGTTATTGTTGGACCAATGAGATCAATGGTCTGTTGCGGCCAATCATAGTATTGCATACATACCCTTGTTTCCTGGTAAACCTAACAAAAGAAACGTGAAGATGTAAGTTTATTGTCAATATATTAGGGACGTCATGATTAGCCGGACAACCGGCAACGGTTCGACTACACACTGCATGCACGTGCTTAATTTGTTCTCAAGCATATTTAAAGTTGGATACGTGCTCCAGAACGCTGAAATAGGAAGGTACTATCTGTCTGAAATTCAAAAATAACCCCTGTAAATCATGCATTGCAAAAGTGTACGCCTAATTAAAAAACGCCGCATTCCCTTAGTCCCGGCAAATGCAGATATATACATTTTCTACTTTCAAATAGCCAGCCTCATTTCGAACCTTTCTCTGAACAATTTTCTATTGATTTTCAAATGCTGTCCGAATATCAGCCGAAAGTGTAATGTGTCCGAAGGTTTACAAATATTTTCGTAAAGCATTTGTTTTCTCTATGTTATGGCATGAGATCCCAACATAAATGAGGTTATTCAAGAGGCTGTAAAACCAACAAACATGATATATCTTTTGTATATTGTTCGTGATATGTATCTTTATCGTTCCATAAGTTGGTCTTTGAAAAAGGAAACACTGAGCATAACCACGTATACAACTTTCAAACAAATTAGGCGTGTTTCTGATGGTACACGCACCACCACTACTATACTGAACCACAAAAGTAACGTCACCATGGACAGATATATGAGAAACCATATTTTTACCAAACACTGTAAACATACTTTGAGACATATTCAACAGATGAAAGTTGGCAAGACTGATCATTAAGATTAAAGTTAAAGTGTCAACGGTTCTTACAGTAAAAAACACAACACTAGTCCCTGATAAAATGGCATCACAAGTCAGTGTCTCGTGTTTCCGCCATGTGCATTGATGACTGTCGTGCAACGTCGATACATGGAATAGATGAGGCGGTTGATTAAGGTCATAGGCACTTGAGACCACATTCTGAGGAACGCCTTACGCAGTTCAACTGCAGCTGTCGGTCTTGGTCGGACGTCATTCAGCCGTTTGAATCTCGTCCCATAGGTCCTCAATGGGATTTAAATCGGTACTGAGCGCATGCTACTGCATGGTTCTGTTGCCATTCTGCTGAAGGAAGTATCTTTTTGCTCTCTCTGAGTGAGCACGAGCATTATCATGCTGAAATTCGTGGTTAAGGCGACGTGCCAAATGAGGTATCACGTGTGGTCTCAAGACTTGATCAATGCACCGAGCTGCTGTGACACCATTGCCTCTCTCTGGACCGACGTTCTGGAAGACCACAGGGCCGAACCTCTGTGCACGACCAATTCCACCCAACACCATCATGTTCGGACCACCCCACGAGTCTCTCTCAACACCATAAGCATCCCAAAAACGTTCTACACGGCGTCGCCAGACTATCTCTCTGCCATCTGCTGTTGAGATACAGTAACGGTTCTCGTTTAAGAAGAGGACTCTTCTCCACTGCTGATGGCGCAAATGGTGGTGTTGTGTTGCCCACTTACGACGGTCCCGGCGATGACGAGGTTTCAGAATGGGTCCTCGATGTGGCCTGTGACAGTAGAGGCGTCTGCTCGTCAATCGCCGACGCACGGTGTCAGCACTAATGTGTCGCTGGTGTGTCCCCATGGTCTGTCGAGCAGTTTCCGCAGCAGAAACAAAGCGATATTGGAGATGCTGTCGCACAATCTGACGATCCTGACGTCAGGTGGTGACCCTTGGTCTTCCACTACGTGGTCGATTATCTGTAGTGTTGGTGGTCTGGAACCGTTGCTGGAGCCTGTATATGGTCCTTACATGGACTTGAAATGCATTGGCTACTTGCCGAGCGGTTTGTCCAGCTTGCAATCGTCCAAGGGCTTGATGTGGCTGATTTCTTGTCAATCTTGCCATGTCGTAGAAATTCAATAACGAATGAATGTTACCGGATCTGGGTGGATTTTTGTAGGGCAAAAAATGGCGGAACGCATGTGCATTTCAATTTGCATGGAACTCACGTGCATCGGGTTACCATGGCCGTTTGCGTTTGGGTGATCGGTTTTATTGTAATCTGCTTTTTTATCATCAAATTGCATGTTTGCGGACAAGGTAATGTTGAATTTTAGGAACTTTGTCAAAAAATACCCAGATCAATCAATGACGAAACATACTCTCAATAGACAGAATTACGAATTCCTTTTACATCTGCCTTAGCCGACACTTTTGAATACATTTTGATGACAAATCTACAAACCATAAAACTGATTTAGGATTTTACGTGTTTTTCGACAATCTTTCAGCCATATCACCACGGTCTCGCTAACGTCACGCCCATGTCTAGGGGCCTGTCTCCCAGGGCTGAAAGAGAGGTGCCCGGCTGGGACTTGAACCACAACTGCCAAGGCTGGCAAATTGCTGGACCGACGCGCTAACCACTGAGATATCCCCCTCCACCTTATACGAGTAAATATCAATATCAATAAAAGTACCTTTGCTTCCTGGGGCTCCTAAAAGGAAAGAAATAAACATAAAGAATTAAACACTGTTAAAACGTAAAAATATACAGTACAATACTCTTAAATTTGTCGAAGAATCCATTAAACGTATTATTGATTATCTTTAACTGTCAGAATGCTATTTTCCTACCGACTCCTCTTTACTGACTGTAACTCATGAACAGATATTTGGACATTATGATAACCGTTGATCTGACAATATGAAGAAGTACCTTTAAACGTATTATCGGTTATCGTTAGGTCACAGACTGTTATTTTGTTAGTTATAAACCTTTAACATCTATTTTGAATCTGGAGTCCGAACAAACGGGGCACGACTATACATGTTAAAAAGACAAGATGGCGTATTTAGTGCACATCTCCTTGAATACAAACACAAAGCAACAACAACACTCACCATTCATGCCCTTGTCTCCTACCATGCCTGCAAAATTAATAGAACATGTTGAAATGTACTTCTTTAGATACCGCCATTACAAAACAATGGCGACACAGTCAAGGACATAAATTAATATCACATGTTGAAATGTACTTCATTAGATACCGCCATTACAAAACAACGGCGACACAGTCAAGGATATAAGTTGAAATACACGATACGTTTGATGATGATTTTAGTGGAGTCCAGGTTTATAACTGAAGAGTGAGCGAGCGAGTGATTTGGGGTTTTATGTGGTTTCCGGCAATCTTTCAGGCACATTTTTATGGACTCACCATTAGTATGGTGCTATCTGTGTGAAATACAATAATAACCCCTTTAAATCATGCATAGCAAAAGTGTACACCTAATTAAAAACACGCTTATTCCCTTAGTCTCGGGGACTGCAGATAGATTCATTTTCTACTTTCAAATAGCCAGTCTCATTCCGAGGCGTCTGCTCGTCAATCGCCGACGCACATTGTCAGCACTAGTGTGTCGCTGGTGTGTCCCCATGGTCTGTCGAGCAGTTTCCGCAGCAGAAACAAAGCGATATTGGAGATACTGTCGCACAATCTGACGATCCTGACGTCAGGTGTTGACCCTTGGTCTTCCACTACGTGGTCGATTATCTGTAGTGTTGGTTGTCTGGAACCGTTGCTGGAGCCTGTATATGGTCCTTACATGGACTTGAAATGCATTGGCTACTTGCCGAGCGGTTTG
>JAUELE010223228.1:0-21630 GCA_031471655.1 Diodora aspera | reverse complement strand
GTCTTTTCGTTCATTTTTCTGTCGGTCCGTCTGTCACAACTTTGTCTGGGTCATTGCAGAAAGTCTATTTGACATATCCGTATAAAATTTGGTATATACAGTAAAACTTCTAAAATTTTGAACCATATAATTATGTGTTCAAATTTTGGGAAATTAGTGATCTTTGATAAACTTAGAATTCATTTTTTAGAAATTGACACCAAAAAGTAAGTGAAAAACTCAAATTTTGGAAATTGCTGAAGGTAACAAATCAACATTTTTCGAATTTTTAGAAGTTCGAAATTTTGGATGTTTTACCGTACGCCATAAAACTTGGTGCATACCTTAAATATATTATTATTGTTGTTTCCATGGCAACTGTGACAGGTCAAAAAGGTCAAATGGAGGGGGATCTAGATGACTATGTCTGCTTGCTATTATAGCAGCAGTGGTAGTAGTTGAGTTAAAGGGGGGGGGGGGAGGTGAGGGGAGGGGGGCACAATATGTTGAGCTCAATAATCTGATTCTTGGCAATGTAACTACGCTGTTTGTATAATTTTTCTTTTGTCAAAAGTCTACAAGATATCGTCTTTAAAACATGGTATGTGCTAAATCTGTAAAGTTTTAGATAGTATCTGTTAAAGAAATGGATTCGTCATCCCTAAAACCTGCCCGCCAGTATGACTTTTCCGTCCTTCGTTTGAACAAAGACGTTTTATTGCTGTAAGATGTCTTTGCTTTTTGCCTGTATTTTCGTAAAGATTCTATCCCAGTGACATTTTCCCTGTTATGTAACATATCCACGCCAAGTTGACCCACGTGATCTGCGGTCCACGCGATACCTGCCAAACTTGATCAGAGCCATCTGTGAACAACGAAGTAGTTACAGCGTTCATCCGCCAGACTTGCCGAAATGCTTACCTTGCCCATATGGCTCGCTTGGTTAACACAGTCCACATTTTGTGTTTTCAGTGTAAATATCGAGAAGAACTACTTTCAGTCTGTTTCCAAATATTGCTTCGTTTATTTTATAAATATTACATTTTTTGCCTCACCTCACAACAGCAGTATCAAAAATCATGTGGTGGCGTATTTAAAGATTTTGTTCAACATGACCTCAGACTCTGTTTCCGTTTTAATGGAATCTCTACACCATTTCAAGTCTGAATTGAATTATCACCAATAGCATAATGTGAATAGGTCCTAGCCTTGCTCAAGTCTCTGAGGTAAATTCTTAGTTTCTAACATTATATTTAAATATCAGAGACTGCTATCCTCAGTTATCTAGACTTGCTAATTTGTATTACACAGGAGGGTATGGTAAATATGGAGTACGGACAAAAGCCCCGCCGGACATCATCCCCGTCGGACAGAAGCCACCGGGACATAATCCCCTCCGGACAAAAGCCCCGCGGGGTTTTTGCAAGGTGGGACAAAAGCCCCGCCTTTACCAAATCACTGACCTATCACTGTTGTTTTAATAGGATAAATCATTTCATTAATTCAAGAGGATCAGTGTTTTTTCATAGTTAATTGATAAACAGTGCTTACCATTAGCTTTCAATGAAATTTGTTTTAGTTTATTGCAGTATTAAACAAGTTGGTCTTAAGATTAAAATGCCTTAAGTATGACTTACATGTAAAACAAAGTGTTTAAGTATGAAATATTTGATATGTTTTGATAATTTTAATGTCTGTTTAGCATATTTATGACATTTTTATATTAACACATAGTTCAAATAAATTATCACGTGCGTTCCGTCTTTTGTTTTTATCTATCAAGCTATTTTAACATTTATGAGGGGCTTTTGTTCCGGGGTAGCTTTTTTCTGGCGGGGCTTTTGTCCGAAATGGATTATGTCCCGGTGGCTTATGTCCGACGGGGATTATGTCCGGCGGGGCTTTTGTCCTACACTCGTAATATTCATTTGACTTTTTGTTAAATGAACCATATCCACATACTAGTATTCAGAATATTCTGCACCTTTGGGTCACGAGGCATCCAGTACTTAAAAATAAATTCTTGTCTCGTCAAGTCTTTTGAGGGTTACACACCTGCGGTGATGATGTCAGAATTTTAGACAAAAAATAAAATAGTTGGCATACCTGCGTCGATCACGTGACAAACGGGACTGACCTTTTTTTAAACAACGTCAACTGAGGTCGCGCACCTGCAGCGGTGACGTGACACAACATACCAAACTGCTTGCGCGGCCTCCCCTATGTTTGAATGCGCTTCAATACACCACTGCCACCTGGTCCTATAATTTAACGTCCGGAAACTTCCGATAGCTGCCGAGTAAGGTCCGATGGCGTCCGAGTAACGATCGAGGCGAAATATTTGTCACGAAGCACTAATATATATGTTATCAAGTTTTAATAATGTTGGATTTTTAATAATATAACCCCAATATGTCTAACTTGTGTGCTTTTGTTTGACTCTCCCTGAGTTCGTAGGCTTCAGTGAAGCAGAGAGTCTCAACATAACATAAGTCAGCAAGTCGTGATAATCTTTGTGTGAACAGTAACAATGAGTAACAATGAGTATGAAAAAATGCTGTTGCAATAGCTTCAGTGTCTCCATCTGCCATTGTCTGTGATATGTAAATATTGTAATATTTATGTCTTGTATTATTATTGTATAAATGTAATAGTGTATGTTCTCTGTGTCACCCTGAGTGATCTACGAGAATAAACTATGTTCTGTTCTGTTCTGTTCTGATTGTCGTCGGCTGCTAATTAATTAATCAGGCGAGGGCAGCGAGGTGAACTAACTTCTACGCCACAGCCTCGTTTTAACTTCTTGCGGAAGTAGATTGTTCGGGTTAATTGACAACTGGAATATGCAGCTTTTGTTGCAACTTTGAATATCTTGCTTAAAAGTCATCGGAATTTCGCGAAATTTTCTACATTCGTTATTTTAGATCGAAAACTATCATTCAAAATCATCATGTTTTTTTTAGTTTGGTGTACCCTTTTTAAGCAGGCACTCACACATCAAATGCAACAGTCTACGGAAAATGCTGTGGATATCCTATTTACATCAATTCATATACATACGTAATATAAAGAACTGTTGAAACCTTTAGCAATGCGTGAGGTGCGTATCCTCAAAAACTATGTCAAATCACTCAGATGATCTTGGCTGTGAAACACATGGGTATCCGACATAAGAGTTTTGTTGTGTTCATATGGCTTTGTATTTGTTTGGTTGTCACAAACTGTAGGTAATAATCGATCATTTATGCATGTACGTTTATTGAAGTAACGATCGATCAACATGTTCATTCAAAATTGGAAATCAACACTTGATAAGAGTTTTTGATACACCTTATACAGAGAATTTTAAAGTCCTCGAGCTCCTTAATTACCATAGACTAAAATATAGTCTCTGAACTAAGATTAACATTTCTATTTAAAAAAGAAAGAAATTAAAACGGTATGTATTTGTAATAAAATAAATAAGATCCCCGAGAGACTGCTAACTTCAGAAGCTGCAGCTATCTAAACTGGGAAAATATCTAGACTGAGTGCTTGTCTCTGTTAGAATAAATCTTCAGGGTCTGGATGACAGACTATCCATACTAATGTGGGGTGTCTATTTTGCAGTGTCTGGCATCAGCCGCGGGAATCCATGAATTATGTTATTAAGGTCAGTGTAGCCCTTGTGTTGCCCAGTTGTGTCCAATTTTAAGTGCCGCCGTTATCAACAGTGGGCTTACAATAATCTTTTGATTTCATTAGTGTGGGCTAGCGAATCAGTAATCAACATCCATTGATTCCATTTAACTATCAGTTACAACACCCTTCATTCAAACATATTTCATTCACGAAAGTGTTCTCATTAGTGTGGAGACGCTAATTAATATTTAAAACTAGGTCAAAGGTCAAAAGATCACTTGGGCAATGGACACATATTATAGGTGTCTTGCCAACATCTCATTTCGCCCACTTTACTCACATCTCATTTCGCCTACATATTAGTTATTGTCCCAGACTGAGGGCATGCATTAGACTGACTGCAGTCTCTGTCATTTATTATTATTTCTTCTTTTTATATATTTTGCACAGAGTATATATTTATTGTACAGAACCTTGTGTCTCCTCGGCCGAATTTCAGAATCAGCTATCCCTAGACTTGCCTTTTTATAGACTTGTCAAGTCTCTTAAGAAAACAAATTACAGGGTCTGTCAGATCGAAAGACTAGGTATGCATGGGCTATGCATGTTCCGCGCACGTGCATGTAGCGAGGGCATGTAGCGCGTGCGCGGGGAATGTATAGCCCATTCATACGCTCAGTCCATGAGTCGAGGGTAATGACTTATTTACACTCCAACTTTCGAAAGTTCGCCCCCCTAACGTTGGGACAAAATGGATGACTTAGAAAACACACTTATAGTCAAGCTCTTGATTTGTGGAGTTACAGGCATGAGAAGTACAGTGTGGAGACAGGTGAATTCATTTTATGTATTAAAACTTGTACTTGAAAAATTAAATTTGGTTGCAGAATTTGTCTTCGTTTATTATTTCCAGAGTGTACAATGACTTATTTAACTTTCTAAGTTGTAGCATATGACAATTTTGTCTAATTACTTCTGTGACAATTTGAATGATTTAGAATTCGATAACATACTTAGTCAAGCCATAGCCATTTAAAGTTCTAGAACAGAAGGGTGCATTATGTTTTAGAACATTGATAATAAGTAGAATACTGGGAAGTGGTACTTTAAATTTTCATAGGCGAGACAGGGAATGGATATCCTGTACTTCCTTGTCCATACTTCCCGGTACACGTGCAATGTAAAACTGTTTTGCACGTGCACTAGGAAGTATGTACGGGAAAACACACGATGTATTTCTTTTGAATTTGGCAAGATGGAGGGTGCGCATCGTATGTTTTCCTGTACATACTTCATAGTGCATTATTGATTAATCGATATATTGATTATTGATCGATCGATTATTGATTGATTGATAAACAAATCTTAATTGAATGGCCAATTTATTGTTGATCGATAGATAAATAAACCAATCGATCGATTTATCAATCAGTTAATTGATATCGATTTGTCAATCAATAATCGATCGACCAATCGACTAATGCATAATCAATCGATCTATGAATCAATTACTCCATTGATGGGTGAATGGATCGATCTACCAATCCCTTGATGGGTCGATCGAGTAATCTATCAACCAATCAATTGAGATCAATCGATGGATCGATAGGTGAATCAATTAATCGTTGATACATGTATATTCTGTCACTGAACATAATGAAATATTGGTAATCGGGCTTGTTTCAATGGCAAAGTATTGAAAAATCTCAATTGTGCCTCTGACAGTGCTTATCTTATACCAACATCTCAGCATCGTATCCTTCACGTTATGTGTTCCAGACAAAACACGTCAATTTGCTATTACGAATCACGTCGAAACCCCTTATTACGATTCACGTCAATGTTTTATTACAAATCACGTCGGGCTGAGTATTACAAAACACGTCACGTTGTATTACAAACACGTCGGTATCACAAAACACTTAAATTTGTATTACAACTCACGTTACAACTCACGTTTTACGAAACGTCAATTATTATTACGAAACACGCCAACACATCAAACAAATGTCACAAGTAATTGTGAGTAGCCAGTTTCATCAGTTAGGTCATGGACAATGTGCAATACGGAATGAATGTTTCACATTTATTATTTTACAATATTTGAACGTTCTGCTTCAGTAAATATATCTTTGGTTCTTTCAATTTTAGATCCTTAAGTTTAAATGTGCACTTAGTTTCTGTCATTGCACTGCAGCTGGGGACACTACTCCAAAGTCAAAAACAGCAGTTCTAAACAACTGACCATTGTGTCTCTACTTCGAACACATGTCGTTCATCTGTGGTCGCTATGTTGGCTTCTCCTGGAAAAGCAGAGAGCAGTGACATCATCTCACGGAGATAAGACCATTAAAACTCACAGACAAATGTCTCCCTAGACTTTTGTCAAGACCCTGAGCCAAGACGTAGAAAACTGAACATTTCCAATATAGTCTCAGGAATAATTATTTGCCTCCGATATTACATATAAAAAATAAGGAAACTTTATACAGCCTTAGGGTCTTGACAAAAGTCTAGTGTCTCCCTTATCTGTCTCCCAGACCCTAAAGCATACCAAGATAATGGAGCCTGTCCAAGTTTAGATATTTAGCGAGTCTAGGATTTCTCGGCTTTTGGAAGATCCCTGGGTTCCTTTTCTGGTTTTAGTATTTTAATATTTAAAGTAAATCATGTTTGTAGATTAAACTTATTTCTGGGACTAAATGTTAGTCTAGTGTCTCCCCGGCCTTAGTTAGTGAGCACAGGGAAACACTGGCACATTGTGTACAATGCTGTCTATCTGAGAGTCTATCACCAACACTGGGTCTCCCTCTCACATAATCTTTTAAAAGTATCTAGCACCTCATTTCATCACCCTCGGATAGCGTCACGCTATCCTGAATACTATTTGAATATCTGAAATGTGCCAGACAGTTTGACTGAAGTTCTGTTAATTGGAGTTCTACAGATTGGACTTCACACACATATAGGAGTTTTAAAAATTGAAGTTCTGTACAGATTGGATATATACTTTTGTCAAGACCCTCCTATGTTGTTTTGTGGAATCAAGGAACCTAGACTTGCTTTAATAAGAACATAAGAATTGATAGAAGAGTGTCGGGAACAGGGGCGGTATTCACAAAGATTTTTAGAATTTTGCAGAGAGATAAAGCATAAATATATCAGACTGTTACAAGTTTTTGCTGCTATGCCAACGGTCTTAACTGGTTGAGGAATTCTAAAGTGGGACTAGAATTCTTAATTCTGTTCTTAACTTTAAGTGTCTAGATAGCTTAGAGGAGACGTATATATTTTAGAATTTTCTTTGCAGTCTGTTTCGAGCGTGTCGAGTTTTTTTTTTATCTCCTCAGAGAAGAGTTGTCTTTGATAATATACTTAGAGATCGTCACTTAAGAACTTTCTTAGAGTAATTCTTAATCCCAGGGTCCTTTGCTTCCACCGTAAGCCATTTTCTAAGCAATCACGTCTAGGCAGAGAAAATTCTTACAACGGACTATGGACACATTCAATAATTCTTAACCTGCTTTTTAAAAAAAAATAAGAACATTCTTAGAAGCTTTGTGAATACCGTCCCAGATTCACTTTTAGTCAACCTGAACGATATAGCATTGTATTCTTTATAAATACGTGATGCCAGTATATGCACATCGCGGGATTTGCTTGTTTTGCAATTATAATGGCTGTAGATTTTTGATATAATATGGATTCTTTTGTTAAGAACTATGCAGTCTTCAAATGTATCGATTTGCGCATGCGCCGTGTAGATTGACCAATCAGCACACTCAAGTTCGTCGCACAAAATCGTTTAATAGTGATTCATGTTTGGTCAAATCATACGATCAGCCTACTTTATGTAATTCTACAACTGGCATGAAAACAAACCCATTAATGTGTTGGGAAACTAGACCCCATCCATATTAAAAAAAAAAAAAATTGTACACACAACCATACCACCAGGTGACAATTGAAACCGTAAAGCTGAGAACAGATGCGTACGGTGTGAGTGTGTACGCTAACATTAAATGTATTTACACAAAGATGCATGCGCGTGTGCATAGCAATAATCAAACAAAATGTAGTTTATACCCTCATGGGTATTAGTGAAGATTATTATTAGAAAGCTGCCAAGAACCTCGTAAGACAAATAATTCACTCTATAATTAGATATTAGCTCTCTGTCAAAACGTGTTTGCGAGCTTTAGTCAGTCGTCTCCACATAGCCGATACATAAAAATGCATGCAAGCATGGTCCCGGACCTCAGACTACAATTAATTTCCTTCTTTGTTTATCATTAGATTATCAAGATCTAAGGTTCTCTCGAGGTTCTATGACACATTTATCAATAATGCTGGCCAAAAACAATGACTATCTTCCATTCGGGGTCCAGGCCATTAACAAACAAGAAGACATTGTCGTCAATATCCCCCGCCGTGCATACATTTTTCTTCTCTTTTTTGTTTTTTACATTTTTAAAGTGACCATAAGATAAAGGGATTTTATGTCGAAAATTCATTTTTTTTTTATTTCTAGCAGTTCTTTAGTAAACTATTTTGCCTGTACATAAAACTATGTAGGCCTCCTGAAATGTGTTGTTTGACCTGAGTCCTGTACAAGTGATGTGCCTCTAAATGACCCATCAAAGATGTCTATTTTCATATTCAGTCAACATTGCTATGGTGAGAATATGTATATAACATACATTTTTTTCAATATAGCATGAACACCTTATGAGAAAGCTGTTCTAATTGCACTACATACGCAATAAGTCAATAAAAGCAATCAAGGGCTATAACTCTGTAAATAATTAACCCAAGGCGCTAATTTACGAACTCAATGAACATCAACATATTGACGATGTGTGTGACAAATCTAATTGATGTCGCTACAATACTTTCCGTGAAAAGCTGTCTAGAGTATAAGTGTGATGTAAAAGCAATCAACAGCTATAACTGTGTAAATAATTAACCCAAGGCGCTAATTTACGAACTCAATCACCATCAACATAGTGATAATGTGTGTGACAAATTTCATTGATGTAGCTACAATACTTTCCGTGAAAAGCTTCTAGAGTACCAGTGTGACGGACAAGTGTGACGGAATGACGGACGGACGTACGGACGGACGAACTCAATTCCAATATTCCAATTTCGAATCACAAAGTGATAGCGGGGGATAAAAATCATAATCTTTCACTGGGTTGAGCAGCTCAATTATTTGCAAGTGTACCTGGCCACTCCTTGTTTTACATCGAAAATACCAAATGTTAATTAGATTTATCAAAACATAAAGCTCGGCAACTACTTCCGCAACCGTTCGGAACTTCCCACGAGTTAGCGCCCCTACGTTCCCAATGTTTATGAGCCATGAAGAGCAAATACCCCTCTGACCTCAGAGTGCTTCCGCAACTTGTTGAATTAAATGCAAAGGGGCATAACTGGTCCGAGGCCAAGTGGAGAAAGCGGAAGTGGAAAAAGAAGCGGCAGGAAGGAACATAAAAAGCCGGGGGGGGGGGGGGTATTTACCCTACAAACACATATCCAGACATTAACCGCTAAGTAAGTAACCATCTTTGCCCTGATGAGAATTAGCTGAAATGGAAAAAAAGATATATCCATCTGTGGTCCGAACAACTTTTTGTCGGCCTTTGTTTATGGTATTTTGATTTTAATATGTTTATTCTTAATAGAGAAATTAATGTCAATCTATGTGGTTCAGATAGTTTACCTTATTTACATTTTGTAAAATTAAATTTTAATTAATAACAGGGCCAAATAAGTTTCCTGTATTTTTCGTCCATTTTGTTAATACAAATAATAAATTTAAACAAAAAGATTCGTCATCGGAATGGTTGGATGAATCAATCTGATTTATAATTTCCACCAAATGTCTATATAAATCCCGCCTCACACGCTGCGATTTTCGAACGATTTCACACGACACGATGTCATGGAGTATGTCGTATTCTAAGCCGGCCTCACACGCTACGATTACGTGTACGATTTGATACGACACGAGTTTTTACGACACGATTCTTTTTAGCTTGTTAAAAACCCTGTTCAAAACTCATGCAAAAATCGTAGCGTACCGTAGCGTACAACCTCTCACACGGCAGGATTATGACCGATTCCATCCGACAATCTTGCCGTATCGTAGATTATCTTGACATCGTGTCGTGTCAAATCGGCAAATCTTAAAACGATACCATCAGACAATCGTGTTGCAGAGTAGATTATCGTGGCCCAGCGCCAAATCGTAGGAAAGATCGGAGCGTGTGACGGTGGCTTTAAAATATGTGATACAGTGAGTGTTCTTCATGCGATGCCATTGTCCTGCTCCATGACTAATTTTTTACAGAGAATCTAAGTCCATCTAAAATTCACAATTCACTTTCGACGTTATTCTTTTAAAGGATCATATCACAAGGAAATGAAATATTTGAGAGACTAATAGTTGGTGTTGTTGGTCATCTTTGGGTTGAATAAAAGGTAAATATCTTTGTTAAAATACACGACTCTATGAGCATGTTTATTATCACTATCAAATGTTTTCTACAAAGTCTTCAGGACTATTTTCTCCGTATGTGTGCGTAAAGCTAGTTCCTTCCACGTTAACACGCTTGACAATTTATATACATGTACATTGTATTTGCATTTGGGTTCTTGTTTGGGAATATGCCGTGTACTTCGGCTCGTTGGAATAATACTGTCTGACACTTGACGGCCGTAAACCAGACTTCCGAAATCAATCAATCAATAAATCAATCAATAATGTATTGTTCTGTACCCTGCGCATGTACAAGTTGGCAAGCACGGCGATCTCGGCTGGTGTTTCTCGTTGTTGGCACATTCCTTTAGTCCTTACAGAAGTGGACAGTAAGGTTGTGAATGTAATTGAGCTGGAGCAATGGATGATTCGATGCAATAAACCTAGTCTGTCGCCAAGACCCTAAAGCATACAAAGATAATGAAGCCTGCCCAAGTCTAGATATTTAGATTTCTCAGCGAATATCCCTGAGCTCCTTTTTGGTTTTAGTATTTTAATATTTTTGTAGATTAATATTTCTGGGACTAAATGTTAGTCTACATGTGGACCAACACCTTGCCGGATGCCGAATGCCGAATGCCGAATGAAGGATGGTGCATCCACCACTCTGTAAGCTCATGGATCCCTTCAGGACCCAGGTCAGCTAAAAACATGCACGCAGGGTTTTCTGCAGTTTCAGTCATGATTTTAAAGATTATCTTGCAAGCAATATGAAGGTTTCTCTCAAAACCGTTCACCAAACTTCAAAGATATAAACTTTAATTATATTAACTCAGATTTCAAGCTGACTGAACAATAACTGAACATATAGGATAATTTTAATGTTCCAATAACATGTTTACTGTCTTGGTTCGATTGGTGTGAACTAAAACAAATCTGAGGCCACTTACTGTGTCAAACTCCACACCACGAAGGGGCATGCTCAAAGAGCTCCAATCAAGAGCATTTCTCAACTCCCCAGGGAGTATACAACCCAAGCTGCCTGTTGGACACTAGAAGGTTAACTTTCATAATTGCCATCACATTCATGACTACTTTCCTTAAGTGGAGTGTGTAACCAGCTAACTACGGCAGTACTAACCTAGGGAGGAGCGGATTAGTGTGCACAGATACTATCTGCAGTTTCCAGTGTTAGTTGCAGGGTGATGGCACCAACCTACAGCTTTTATTGTGGCCAGACACAGATTAACACCAACTATCACCACGCTCAAAATGAAACGGATGAAACTTTCCAATAAAAGCAATGATGACGACTAGAATTTCCATATCAACCACTGGTATCTTAATGATGCCAGGACTGACAAACTTACTTCACCTTCTACAAGTCTACAGTGCTGTGTTTTCATTAAGTGTAGTCATCAGCCATGTTTCCAACTGTCCAAGGCTTGGCTCAGAACATGTTAAAGTACACGGTCAGATAAATACCGGTACTGACCTCTCCCAGGCCAATACTCACACATTAGTTTTTCAGAATCTGATTACAAAATATGTGTAAGTAAACTTAGGTCTTAAGAATTTCACAGTTCAGATTGGTTGGTTGATTGGGTTTATAGTAGGACTCTGCAATCTTTCAGCCATTGCCTATTTGCAGCAGCTGAGTGCAGGAGGAAAGCCTGTATCACCAGTGGGTGATTTTGATGTCACAGTTCAAGATTAAAACTAGCAAAGCTACCTCGAGAATAATTTGAAAAGTTTACAAAGTATTGAGCTTGTTTTATTGCTTACAATTTCCTTAATCATTTCCTATGTTTGACTCATTTGTTTGGACAAATTCATTTCTGTAAATCAAAATAATTTAAAAAGATCATATTTGAATAATTAAAAGCTAATTGTAATATAAACAAAGCAGAATCGATGTACTCAGCTCTTGTTTTTCACCATATATCTTGGGATTTCCATTGTTTTCATTATGTATACATTTACAGAGCTCCAGATAATTTTTGAGCTATTGGGTTTTTTACTCGGCATTTTCAGAGCTATTGGGTATTTGAATTTTTGATTGAATAATCCACTTTTTCTCACGCCACTGGATTTTGTCTATTGGGTATTCACTCCCACTGATTCAACTGTATTGGGTATTTCAGACTATTTTTACTGGGAAAATTAAATGGCTTTGTCAAAAACAATGTAGAGCATGCAATTATCAACTGATGAGGCGTCTATAAAGCATTCAAACACATGAAGAATATAAAATAATGTGCATTAATCATGATGGTTGTTGGTGTTGGAGTTAGTGTTGGTTGCAATGAATAAATAATTTCCGGAGTATACTATTTGACAGATTTGCTCTCGGTCAGTACGCACTGAGCGATCGATGTATTGAGTCATTACGCAGCGGTTTTCAAACATACTGGGTTTTGGTAAATTTGACTGGGTTTTTTTACGCTTCGTTTCAATTTTGCTTGCGTTTTTATAGAGTACTTAACGCTAATACGCAGCTTATCTGGAGCTCTGCATATAATTATACTACCTTAATTTACATTTTAAATATTGAGCAGAGTAGGCTTTTGATGCTGAGACGTTTTCTATCTCATTCTTGCTAAAGTTTGAAAACTGCACCAAAAAAATAATAATAGGTTTTATAGGTAAACTACAACAAATATAGGCCCTCTTTCAAAATAGATTTTTTCATGGGAATGACTGTACTGTCCTTAAATGGCACAGGTAGGTAATACCAGCTTACTTTCTTGACATATTATTTCAGTGTACAAAGTATCCACCAATTGTGAAATGCAGTTGATAATTTTTCAGACTGGATTCTGTCGGTAGAACACAAGGACCAAGGACTCAATATTCCGAGGTGACGAAGCTAATGTTTGCTGTGTCACAGGTTAGTAATACATTTTGTCATTAGTACATGTATTACAAGAAAATTTCCAAGTAATTACACTAACCCTGTCATAAATAAAATGAAAATAGTAATCCAAAACTCTTGCTGATGTAGCTATCAACAAAAATATACTTGCTTTAATTTGTAGAAAACTACAAAAAAACAGTGAAATATTCAGTCACAGTTTAGGAAATGATCAAATACAACATAATTTGTTGTATTTTATTTCCAAGGGACTACATTTCCTTGAAAAGTAGCTATTCTGCTACTGTTTGCCATTACAAAATACCAGAGTATTGTGGACCTCCTTTTCTACTACACCATACACTGTAACATCTACAGTAGAACTTCCAAAGATTTGTACTTCTAAACTTTAAAATTTTTCACTTACGTTTTGGTGACAATTTCCAAAATTTTGAATTCAAACTTTATCAAAGATCATTAATTTCCCAAAATTCGAACACATCAAAAAGTACCCGGTAATTATTTTTTTCGCTTCGAAAGTTTAGAAGTTTTACCAGTTTTACCACAATAACTAAACAACACTGACTCCGGATGAACCTTTATTTTAAAGTAGTGTAAGACACAGGTCTGTTGGCTGATTAACTAGATAGTGAAATTCCATAGATATCCAGCTTGTGGAATGATATGCCAATTTGTCTCTTCACACATAATAACCAAAAGCCAGCTAATCTGTGCGCATGACTATGTCAAAATCAAATCAGAAATATGTTCCGCCAGGTAGACTAACCTTCACTTCACCTGTCTTCACCTGAGCTCAAACCCCCCCGGGGGGCAACAGTAACTAAAGATGTGTGGATTATAGTCTAAGTGTCACTGACTTAAATGTAAAACACAACACGATGATATTGGAAAATTGATATCTCACTGTGCTTGTAGTTTAGAACCTGGATAAGGATATATCAATATATATATATACATGTATATATATGCTTATATATATGTGCCCTTAACAATGATCATATAGACCACACTCAACATTGTTGAAATCATTTTCAAATTAACAGTTAGAAATGTTGCAGGTCATTTCAGATCCAGTTCATGCGGACAATTCGTGCTTTCTTGAGCTGTTTGTTCATCAGTCGTTTAAACAGCTGGGGTGTGCACATACACTCACACGCAGGGAAAAGATCATCACTTCTTAGAACAGGGGAGGGGGCACTTCGGATCACAGACGATATCAGTATCATATGGAATGCACCTTTCGAGTCAGCAATATTGTGACAGTAGGTTAAAAGGGTGCAGAAGGCACGATAAGGTTGAGAACAACAGTTACTGTCTTAAGAAAAGATAATATATTTTGACATGATAATAAGTGGATTGTTACAAATTTTGGGAAATGTCTGTCATTTAATAAAAGCAACAAATACTATCCATAATTTATATTTTTCCTTAAAAATACAGATACTGATACTGTCCAAAATGTGTATTTGCCTCAAAACAATAATGATGTTATGCACTCCTATCATCTTATAGTCTTACACATGTCCAAACTAGAAAACTATTCCAGGATGATAATAAACCCGTTTTACACTGGATCATCAGAGTTTACTTCTCTCATAAATCAACACTAAACACTCCTGAGGAGGATAACGGCTAAAATAATGTTTTCAATAATGACAGCTATTATCATTATTATTATTATTAACAACTAAGTATATTAAACCTAAGATCACCCCTAAATATCTAATCCACAAATTCCTAACATTTCCTAACTGGCAGGATGGACAACGCAAATATTCATTATAGCTGGTAAAATGTGATCCATGGACTAAAATGTGGTTTTAAAACGGTTTTCAAAATTGAAGAAAAAAAACCCCTTTATTCTGTCTAAATAGACCTCAATTTTCTTTTATCTAGTATTTCGACCAACTTGTGCTACATCCATCCACATCTGCTAGCAAAATGCCAAACAGTCCTTTTAGTTATGAACTATTTTACAAATGGTTATTAAACCGTTTTTTTAAAATTGGAATCATATACGAATTCAGCTTGATGACATTGCATAAAAATTTCATAAAATAAAGTAACGGGAAACTTTATGTTTATTAATCAAATACATGCAGCTCATGTAGAATACTATTTATTTATTTATTTATCTGATTGATTGATTGATTGATTGAAACCTCTGACAGAGCTTCATTTTTGCTCAAACTTAATCCGCACAAAATTTTCAGTACATCACAGTCAAAAACTGACACTACAAATACAGATCCTCTCACATCTCACCCCATACATACATGAATTGCAAACAGTGTCAAATACACAACTACAACAACCCAATTGTACAAGTTTCAAAAAATATTCTAAAAAATGTACCATTAAAAAAACACAATTCAAAATATAAATTTAAGATAACGGAACAGATATCACATTTACGCTTACAGAAAAACTTACTAAACATTGCTTTATTTGATGTATACATAATATAATTCCATAACTGAAGCTTGTATATCCAATGGAGTTGCCAATATATCACCCATATATATAAGATCCAATTTATTTATTTATTTTTGTTTTGGTAACAGATATACTTACTCCGAAGACTTCTTCCTTCTGAATCTGGCGTACCTCGATCATACAAATCTCCGGGTTCCGACTGATTTTCCGAGTTTGTGTCACAGCCCGCAGAGCTTATGCTGGATGGCCTCTCCTCCTTCACCACAAATGGAGTCGTGTCGCTTGCACTTGTAGAATCAGGGTTGGGTTCATTGAAGCCTTGATCACAGTTTTCGTTTTGGTAATGAATTGATGATTCAGTCAATTTGGCCTTCTTGGCTGGAGTAAATGCAGACTGGTACCCATCGACTCCCTCTGGGGGAAGAGATCCTAAAGGTCGAAATGCTGCAGGTAGTCCTCGCTCTAAGTTGGGCCTCACAAACTGGGGCAGCGGCGAATAGATGGGTGGAGAAAAAGGGTCCCCACGGTACATAGAAAAAGTGGTAGCATTGAAAGGTGAGGGAATGTCCTTGTTGTCCATGCCCTGTGTGGTGAACGGGTGGGATGTTGGCATTCTAGCGGCTTCGTGCCCCTCGGCAGTGGACGCTAGGACCATCAGAGCTGGGGATGCCAGGGGGTTAGGTACAAACGATGAATTCTCCATTCCACTAGGTCCTGGTGGAGGAGTGAAAAATGGTTTAGGCCACAAATTAAAACGAAACATAGCTAAATCTGTCAGGTTACTCATTTCAAAACACAAAATTTGACAACCCCAGATAGACTGAGGAAATTAATACTGTTACTGTACAGCTTCTGTTTTAAAAGTTATCCACTTTTCATGTCATGTCCTGGTGGCACAAAATGTAAGTAAGACACAACATCCTAGCATAATAATTTCTCCTCCATGGAACATGTGTGTCACGCTGTCTTCCACTCACAACTGATTTGTCCGTCCAGGCCTTACTACAACTCGCTTGACACAGTGAATGGCCTGCCATATATGGGAGTTCTGTGACGTCACACTCCCACCAATCACTTTGGAATACACCGAGAAAGTGACACTGGTTCTACACAAGGAACGCCTTGTTGTTTGTAAGAAATAAAGGTGGAATAGTAAATTCACTTTGATTAGGTAGATTACCCGAAACCCTAGGTTTTGACAAATAGACGGATGAGAGCGGATGCATACGGATTGCCTTCACTTCTGTTTGTAAACAATCCAGCGGGCTCAGTTTCCTCGCATTGTGACCCGTAATTACTTGGTCATAATTGCAAGACAGAGACAACAAAACAAGAAAATAATTGAATATTCAGAAAGATGAAAGGTGTACAAAATAATTGATTGACATATAATCATGTATTTTAGATCGATGGCAATGAATATTGACAGATGGATATTGGGTATACCTACTCGATACTCCCCACTTCTAGCAGTAGTTGACCAGCCTCGTTTTCAGCTGAAGGAATTCCCCTGCGAGCATTATGGGAAAAGGGGTTTCCCCAAACAGTCTTTGGCGCAGCAGACGCTTCGCTTGTAACGCTGAGTGTTCGTTGCATCTGTACCGTTGTGTAAATATTTATTTATTTATTTTCCACAAAAATGAATACCAGAAGTGTTCATTAATGTTATATATGAAACTCAGGCCAAGATCCGGGGTGGGGAGGGGGGCGCACAGGGGTCACGTGCCCCCCTTCAGTTCGCCCTTTGATTTTTTTTTGCAGCAGCAAACCAGCCCCTAAAATATCACGAAAACTCGCAATATGCTGAGAATGCACCATTTTGCATGTTAATGAAAATTATTTCAAAATCTTTCAGGGAAGCATGCCCCCAGACACGGGCCCTAGAAAATGATATCTTTCATCAACTATGTTTTTTTGCATCAGCTATGTTGTGTTGTTGGGGGTGAGGTGGGGGTTGTTGTGGACGGGGTGTGCATCCCATCTTTTTCGGCTATTATTAAAAAAAATGCATTAACTAGGGATATTTTCGGTCAGCGCCCCCACTTTTTCCCAAATCTCATCATGCACCCTACCCTTTTCCCAAAATCCTGGATATTATTATTATTGTTATTATTATTATTATTATTATTATTCCATTGACTACATCAACTCAGAGTATACACTGAGTTTATTGAGCGACTATAGCCTACAAAACATTTACTTCCCCGGACACCGACCGTGTAAGCAAACTCCCAGCTGATCCAGTGACAATAATTAGACTGATCTATCGTAGGCCTAGCTACCAGTAATGCCCGCGCGTCAAGCTTGACGACAGAACTCGTGCTGGAATAAATTCTGTTCACTCTTTCAGATCGTCAAGACTTGAAATCTATACACATAATAACAACTGCTTACACAGTCGGCCAGCGCGTTTACAACCCAACGGAAAGCTGAACTGAGTCATAGAAAGTCCACGAATAGTCTTTATGGAGGCAATTGTAGACACGATTGACACAGCCAAATAAATGAACATTTAAAATCCGCACAAGTTGGATATTCATGTTAATAAATTCTGCTTGTGAAAGGCTGAGCCACAAAGAAACAAATAGTTGAGACTTAGATGCAAGGTTAGGAAAGAAGTCCCTGTCATAAAACTCTCATCAGCGACACGCCGAGTTGCTGTGTCAACATATTTAGGCTATGATTTGAATAGGAGTTGATAAAATCAATCATTTCCTATTCCTCCGGCGAGCTCGGGTTCTTAATTTTACGCCTGAATATTGTCCGGTATAGAAGGCGCTCTTGATATGAAGACTTGCAAGTCTGTCGACAGTTATTTGAGATCTCGGCCCACTTCCACAACAGTCTATTCCCGCCGCCGCCCATTGTATCGCTACCCCGGCTCTGTCAAAGTTCCAAATCGTTTCAAGTCGTTTCAAATGGTGCCCCAACGCAGATGAACATTTTATTATGGGTGGTATAATGAACTGACAGGGCCCATCTATCATTTACAGATTTGCTGCTCGCAGCTTTCCCGTCTTTGTTGCGCGCTGTGTGGGTAGAGGAAGATGCTTTCATGCGAATACAATCGTATTGAGAATGGCGACAATGTCATTGACTCGTTACTGCTGCCAGTTTAGGCGAGAGTCTTTAACTTGTAATCAGTTATACTACAGATCGCTACAACATTGGCCAGCTCAAACTACCTGGGGTGGCCGATTTGTAAAGTCTCCTGTAGGCCAAGTGTCATCTGGCGTTAAATCGCTGTCCCGCGGTTCTCTGTGTGCACGTGTTAATTCAAACAAGAAAATTATTTTATGACATTCCCCGAGAGCAGTCGATACACGGGGACTTAACAAATTTGCATATCGTTAAAATCGGAATCTGACAACTGACGACTTGATCCTCTTCCGAAATGTCGTCTGGCCATCATCGCTGTCAGAGTACCAGCTGAAAACAATGGCGGGAAGCAGGGGTATAGGGGTCAAACGATTCACTTTAACAGCTGAATCGACCCAGACTTAACCCGCTGCCGGTTTGGGGTTTGATGACAGAAATTACAGAATGTACTTCGATCTCCGGGGAGCACGCATCGTCTATAAATAGCTAGGATTGGTGTTATCAAAAACCTGCTTTTAAATCGTCATCTTGCCAAGGAAACCCCGTGATTAAAAACAGCGTTTCAGATTGTAGTCCGCCAGTGAAGTAATGAAGTTCAATTCGTTTGGGCTAATGTTTTTCTCCTTAACGTGTACGATGTTTTGGGATGTGATGTAATATCTCTGACCTAATGATGCATTTGATAAAGCTGGAGGAAATCACAATGGCACGAAGAGTGACCCTCACTGTACTAATTGGAAAGTAAGTATGTGAACAGCCATACTGGGTCTTGACAATAGGTATAGGCCGGGTCACTCCAAGTCTTTCAAATGTCCAGTGTAAGTCCTGGACGACCAGCTCTACTATTACACAGGAAACCATCAACTCGCAGCAGAGACGTCCCATTCACAAGATCTCTATTATGGTCTCCGCTCTCCGCTACATATATATAGTTATAAATGTATTTAAGTAGACTTTTGTCAAGATCCTGAGTCAAGGCATAGCAAACTAAACATCTTACTGTACCATAATCATCTCTGCTTGACCCTGCCTCAAACACAGCTAGGACAGGCATTATATACTGACGTCCAAAAGAAAGTATACCAAGATGTTGAGAGACTACTGAATAAATTCACAAATACGTTGGATATACAAGAGATATCCCTTCAAGACTTGGAAGGTTTATCAATGAGATGATGTAAATCAAATTACAGCCACCGAAATCCAAGCATCCTTTTGATCAACTATATGGCATAAAAACGTAAAGGAAACTAATTGAAATCATTTGGTTTACTTTCTCTTTGACGTCAGTATATGGTTGAAAGGTATACATGCAGCTTTACTTGAATCTCAAATGGACGAGCCATGCAAATTTTCACCTAACTCTGCCCACTGCAAGACGTCAAACTTCCGACCTGACCTCATCACCGCTACTCTAGATTTATAACATTCCGCGTCAGGGAACATAAGAACTATGTTTGCACGAAGTGAGCTTATAAGTCGGGAGCTCATTTTTCGGCCGGGATAGCAGGCAGATACTTCTGGATGATTACAGTGCCCATGAACTGTCTGTGGCTAATCGACTGATAATGTCAATCACGTGTTATGATTATAAAATTGTGAAATAAGTCACTGCGCCGTGCACTCAGATTGCTTCTGCAGCGGGTCCCCAAGCTTATAGCATGCTATTTACGTGACAACTGCTTATTAAACGCAAGGGAATCACGCGGCGTCGCGTGAAAAACACTCACGCTTCTTATACATTAACCATACTTATGGCACATGGGAAATCTCTGCATGCCTTTGGAAAAAAAATAATCAGAATGCATTATTATGTAAATGTCGCCTAGTTTCAGTGTGAACCCATTTAAGTCTTAACTGCAGTCTCACATGTTAACTACTGTAGCAGTGGTCATTTATTGCTGTCATGCACAGGGGTTTGAATTACTGATTGGTAAGTCGATTTATGAAGACATTGAAAGTTCTCTTTTGCTAAATTTTCTAATCATTTCCCCGATATTTCATTCTATCTTTACTCAGAAATTAAATTGGTTCAGCGACATTTTCCCGTTTTATATTTTCGTACTCGTAGGCTTTAATATTATACTCAAGGGGAAGAAACAGAAATTGCCTTCGGACAAACCCGATAGCCAAGTCACAAGTCAATATATTTTACTATTTGTCTTCAAATCAAAGACATTTTTGATTTTACATTTTTCTTCAAATGCAAACAAACAGAAACATTCTACGTTGTCTCAAACCCCAGCTATAGCCCAGAACGCAACGCCAAGATCGAAGTTTCGCGATCCCGACAAGTTGATATGGTACAAGATTACCATAGTATAGCCACCTATGAAAGGCGAGAACTCGTAAACAAAGACTTGAAACAACATAAACTCACTTCTCCACAATATTTCACATCACTCACAACCTTTCCTGACCCATCATGCACCTCGAAATATTCCAAGACTCCTGTGCTGTCATTTAAATTTTGTCTTGATTTTCGTCGGCCCTTCTTCGGATCTTCATCCCCCTTTCGGTTGACCAGCATCCTCTTAAGTTTATCGTTGTTGTGGCTTTGTCTTCATATTCTTTTGCTTTGCTGTTCATAGACCACTCTAAATATTTATGCACATGCATTTATAGCCTCGTTTTTGTTGTCATGTCAAAGGTTATGCATACGAGACCGTATGCAGTGTCCAATCAAATGGCTGACTGTGTCCGAGACCTTATGCATAAGCTTTGACATGACAATGAAAACGAGGCTATAGACGTTTATCCATAAATATAAAGAGCCGTCTATTAGAGGGTCTATCACTTTTGTACAATGTCAATGTATGTTGTGAACACAGATGCAAAAGATATTATACCAACTTATATTTCTTACAAATTTGTGATAGACTGTTGATTAATGGTAAAGTTGGATACGTGGTCAAACTCATTGTTTTCTTTTCCAAAAACAACCTTTGGAATGATAAATATACATAAAATATTGAACATACGATAAATAATGCACAAAAAATGCACGGTTATCGGTTAAATAACCTTTTGAAAAGCCGTCTGTGAATATTTCACCCCGTGGTGAAATATTATGTATTCGAATTTTCCAGCTAATCTTCAAAGTTTCCTAGATCTTCGTGAACGTAGCACGTGACCA
>JAUELE010223217.1:0-12709 GCA_031471655.1 Diodora aspera | reverse complement strand
TTACTTCCTGGTTGAACTCGTTAAGGTAGAGGATTGCTTACCAACTCGTTACTGTATATATATATACACGCCCCCACGTTAACCTAAGGGACGAGCTTCGCTCGTTATGAACAAGATGTCAACTGGCAGATATGCTAGAATGCTATGCCTGCAATGGCCCATCAGTGTAGATTTGATTTAAACATATTTGACACATGATTCTTTCGTGTCAGATATTTTTCAAATATGATTTCGTTTAACCTTTTTAAACCCTAACAATGAGCATATATTTCAACGACAGAGATAAATTTAGACAGATAGTGTTCTAACAGCACACAATGCACTTTCCGTAAATGTTAGACATTTGCTTATGTTTATGTGGGCGGAAAAGAGTCAGTTGTGCAATAAAGCATTAATATTTTCTGAAAGAAAAGGTGCAATGATATAGTATCTTATATATCTGAGTGGCATTTAGATTGAAAACTCAATAACGTCTTTATTAATGTTGCCTGCAGCTTTCAGTACAGATCCTGAAGCACCGCTTTAAGGTAATGATCTGTACTGACACGTTAAAATTATTCTCCACAAATATTGTACTTATTATTGCAACTTATCTGAACTATATCGGTATTTACTACTGTTCAGATGGAAAAACAAGTTTCGTTTGTGATATATATTTAATTCAAAGGGAAAACCGAACGGAAAACAAACTGACTCTTTAAAATGTTTAAAGGACCATAATTACATGTACAGTACACATAAAATAAGAGTGTGTCCATCACAAGCCCTGCTAGCATCATTTGTCTCTACTCTGGATCAACCATAGCCATTGGCATGATACGACATGTGTTCTAAAATTTTCCACAGGTATATTTAGATGGCCATTCCCGAGCTTAATGTGTTGAAGACGAGCAGGAGGAATCTGGCAAGAAGTATTGGACGCAATTTTATTTGCTACTAGTTTCACCCCTTGAGGATAGCCCCAGGCAGGGGCCGAAACTACAAATAGTAGCAAATTCAATTGTTTCCAGCATCTCTTGTCGGACACCTCCTGTTCGTCTTTAACATATTGAGCATGGGAATGACCTCCTTTATTGTATACTCTTAACCTCTTAGTTCTGCCTTGAGTTCCCACGTCGCATCGGCATCTTCGTAGAGGCAACAAGCTCCACCATCTCTGTTGTTAGATGGTACGATGGGGTATCAGAAAGTTTTAATTATCACCAAGACTTAATCAGGAGAAAAACTTTATTTTGCTTTCTTGTCCTTAGCACTTCTCTACATAGTCACCATCCAGAGTTACACATTTCTCCCCCCGTTTCTTGACCTTACGCAGACCGCCTGAATAGAAGTCCACTTATTTCATGGAAAACCAACCCTCACTTCTTGAATAGCCTCATTCGTGTCGTCAAAACGGTGTCCACGAAGTGAATTTGTCATCACTGGGAATAAGAAGAAGTCACTGGTCGCAAGATCAAGTGAATAGGGCGGGTGCGGTCATATATCGAAGCCACAGCGCCTTGCCTCCACAACAGCTGCTCGACGCGTGTGAGCAGGTGCATTGTCAGCTAACAGGCGTACTCTTGTGGTGACACCTTGGACATGTGCAGTTGGTCATGAATAATGTTCCATGCACTGCCATAACTCAGATGTGTCTCAAGCAGTATCACTTGTGGGGTGACGCGTCGTTCTTCCTGGACCAGCGCCTCTACTTTCTTCATAGTATCCATACCATCAGTGAGTGATGGGCATCCACTTCTTGGTTCATATGTTAGGGACATATGACCAGTTTGGAAATGCCTTTTCCATCGCACAACAGTGTCATATCATTTGCTATCATCACCATAAACAGAGTTTATGTCATCGTGAATTTGTCGGACAGGGTAGCCCTTCAAATACAAAAACTTAATTACACTGGGCTCCTCAACCTTCTCCATACCAGGGGGTACTGGTGTTTAGGCTCGACTAGAGCAAAATCTAATCAAGGAAAGTAGATATTTTTTTGTCCATTAAGAAGGTAAGCATCAATGATGGTACAGCCAAACGTTCATCTTGATTGCTCAATAACTATATTCAGAGTTTTACATGAGATGGACAATGATTAGTAACTCTTTGAAAGACGGTGTTCGAGCAAAAGCCATTGGTTAACATTGATAACCAGCCTTCAAACATTTTGTTATCGTTCTTCTGGTGCAAAAAGGGTAATGGGACTTGCCAAATAATTTGTTGAAATGATACCTAAACATCCGTGCTTTCGTTAATTTTACTCGTCTGACCGAAAATAATTCACTTTATATAACTATCACTTGTGGTATTCGCAGATGGCTGTGTCTGCCGCCAAGTACAGTCATCGACTTATTTAAGAGCTATCTTTATTGCTTTCGTACAGCACTTATCTGCCGGCTCTCGGATCCATACAATGACACGGTGACCGATACATTTGATGAAGTAGTTATAAACGTGACCAAGTACAGAGGTTTTGCAGCCCCCATCTCAACAGTAATTTTCATCCAATTTAAAGTGGTGTTGGCTGGTAAGCACGAATTCCAGCTATATTGATTGGGTGCCACATACATGCATCATCCTTCGCTGTTAGATTTTCGTCTTATTCGCATCGATAGGAAACAGTAATTCGTATATGCAGATATTCGTACTATATTGAACAATAAAAGTCACCTCTCCGTGGTTACGATCATTGACTTATTTGTACTTTGCTTTCATCCACAAGTATATTTTGAATGTAAATTTCAATGTTTTCTTCTCATGTTAGTAAAGTCCTTAACGTATTATTTTAAGCTGAAGTTTCATTTTCACTACTTCAGTATTTTCAGTAGCAGCAATACTGTCATTGTTACTGCTGCTACTGTGTGTATATGTGTATATATTTGTTCTTCCATTCTTGTAATTATCACTTCTGATGAGCCTACTTACAGGCGAAATATGCATATCAAGTGAATTAAAAATGTAATCTTCAGGTGTCGAGATGAAGGCCGTTTGAAACGGTGAAAGTACTTGTAATACGGAGATGACATAAAGAACATCTGTGACATTCTGGATTTTTCTTTTATTATTTCATGTGAGTAAACACCTGGAAACACTGTTTTTGTATATATATATATATATATATATATATATATATTCATTAGTAATAATGAATCAGTATGAATAAAATACAAGAAAAATAAAGAAAAACCTCCACAATGTTTGCCAACTATTCCACATTAATGTAACAGAAAATATAATTCAGATTGTTATCGTTTTTTGTTTTGGTTTTACTGTTTGCAAGAAGGTTAATTACAACAAGATCTATAATTATCAGATAATGATCATATTTGATTACGATAAGATGGATATGTTTTTCTCCTTTGGCTTTTCTGTGCACAGTTCCTATTTGATTTTATAAATATTTCCAAATAGGTTACACGATATTATAAATACTTCTACTGACAGATTTATTCTATTCATACAGATTCATTATAACTAATTGGCATGACTCAATGTCACACGGTAATAGTCACATGTGGAAGCTGGTGCTTTCACTGACTTTTCTTTAATGTTTTGTTGTTGATCGTTTATTGCCTACTTTAATGCGTAGATTGTGTTTGAAAAAATATTTGTTGGATTCAGACACATCTGTAAACAATAAATTTCAATAAAACCTCGATGTGTTTCGTTGTGTTTTTTAACGAGTCAGTTGAAGTCATCTGGTCAATGAATACATGCCGTCGTTCACTGAGCCGAACACAAATAGTTATCAGTTAATAACGGCATAAATGAAAAACAAATACTACCTATTATTGTGACTTTCATACACAAAATTGGCATCGTTTCCAATAAATCGCTACCACTACTATCTTATTTACTATTTAATACTACTACATTTAATCTCATCGCCGCACTCGCCAATCGCTTGTCGACGTTTTAACCAGACCGCCGGTTGGGAGGCGACGAGGGCACTGCGGCGCTAATAATAGAGTAAACTAGAGCGTCATATCCTATTTGAGACGTTTCAGCGAAAGTAGATTGTGCTGCGCAATACGTATTCGTTTATTTTCCATAAGACTGCTCAAAGCGGTACATGGTACCTTATATTACGTATAAAAAATGACATTATATAATCGTGACATAGTGTTTTTACATGAAACATTGTATATTCACTAGTGGGGATACAATGGTTGTTTGAATTTACAATAAATACATAACAGCAACTTATAGAGTTGTTTCCTGGTCCGGATGTGTTGACATGTAAATAATTCTTGTACTTTATAGAAGTTCGGTTGTCGAGTATAGTAAGGAGATAAATACATATTTCTATCCTCAGAAAGTGAGTGACATTCAAACAGGTAGTGAAACTCGTCACCTTGTTTAACCTGACAAAGAGGACATGTTCTCTCTATCAAAGGTATTTTATACCATCTTCCAGTCTCGACTGGTAGTACATGGTTGCTTGTACGAAATTTAAGAAATGCCTTTGACAATTTAGATTGATTGTATATATACTGTTCTACGCCGAAATAAGGTTTGATGCAGTGATATAAACTCCCTTTTGAGAACATACACTGTTCGGCATACCATCTGTGTATAAACTGGTCTCTTAATGTTTGCTCAAAAGTACTAAGGAGCCATTCTTTAGACGGTGCATACTGAGTTATCCAAACATGACTTAGTCCACAATCGTCAAGGATAGATTTGACAAACATTAATCGCGGAGAATGAAAAACGTTGTTTACATGCCTCTGATACAAGATTCTGTAGAAGACGAATGCTAGCTTGTGTACATTATTGCAAGTTATAATAGTATACCAATACGAGATCATTCTTTTCTTAATAAGGATATCGATAGGCATTCTCCCGGTTTCACCATAAAGCATATATACTGGGGTACTTTTTCTTAACTGAAGGCAAAGTTTAAGAAATACCCTATGTATTCCCTCCAAAATAGCACAGTTGGAGTAACCCCAGACTTCTGACCCATACAGTAACACCGGTAGAACCATCCTATCGTATGACATAAAAACACAATGTAAAGGCAGGTGGATGTTCCTTGCCCTAGACAATATCATGAACATTACCTTTAAGTGTTTTGATTGCTTTAGAAAACTTACGGTTCTTACTAAATTTAATGCCAAGGTATGTATAAGGGTCACAAACATCAACAACTTCTTCGCCTAAGGTGAAAACAGGTGCAGGTCGACGGGAATATCCTGATGCAAAATTTACAACCTTCGTTTTCTAAATGTTCACGTTAAGTTTCCACATCATACAATAAATATCAAATATATTCAAACATTTTTGTAAACCTTCTGAAGACTCTGCAAACAAACAGTATCATCTGCGTAGAGCAGAAGAAATACCTTGACAAGACCAGTTACAGAATCAAAGTTAATCCCTTACAAAGGTTATAGGCCAGAAAAGTTTAAACATCATTAAGAAAAAGGACAAATAATAACGGTGAAAGATTTTCTCCCTGACGGACTCCATTGTTACAGTTAAAATATCCAGAAATATTACCTTCCAAAGAGACAGATGACTTAATATTACTATACATATTCTGTATTAATATGAACAATTTACCTGTTATACCATTTGAAATCAAGTTGTGCCAAAGGCCAGCACGCCACACGTTATCAAATGCTTTTGGAAATCGACAAATATAGCATACAACTTCTTCTTTTCAGAATTAAACAGTTCAATTACAGTATACAGTTTAACACGAAAATATTGTCAGTGGTGGAATAACCTTTCCGGAATCCCGTCTGAGCTTCTGATAAAATGGTATTACTATTAACATACGCAGTCAAACGCTGGTTTATTACACAAGTAAATAATTTCCCAAAACATGACAGGATGGTGATTGGGCGATAATTTTCAGGCTTAGCAATATCACCATTTTTCTTATAAATAGGCTTAATGATTCCCATAAGCCAAGGTTCAGGCATATATCCCGTGTCCAAAATTAAATTGAATAGTTCATAATACAAGTCTATAAAAAATAATCGGGTCGAAATAATGTGTTCGTTCTCAATCAGATCAATACCAGAGGCTTTGTTCTTCTTTAGTTTATCAATCGCTTCATTTATCTCAACTTTAGAAAATGTTCGATCCAATACATTGTTAACTTCCCCAGGAATTTGGGTTACATCCGCAAGATCATTGTTACCAGAATTTAGCTGTTTGAAATACTCATAGAACTCGCCTAGTGACTGAACAGCCACATCAGGTTTATCAGGTCCCTTAAAAAACTTCCAGAAACCTTTAGAATCCTCTTTCGCCATTCGTGAAAAATTAGATTTTAGATTTACTATATATTTTGAATAACTTTTAGAAACAGTTGATTTATATTGCTTATTAACTAGCCTTAAATGAGTTTTATCTGCAGCCAATCCAGTACATGTACATTGCTTTGCACTAAGCGGTTCAATGCATATAGATCTAAAGGCCACCGCAGACCTTTGCGCTCTAATCGTTCACAATAACTTCACCACGATTTGATCACAAACGATTGAATCTTTGGTCCACCGCACACACAAACGACGAACAATTTGATCGTCTACGATTTTTAGTCACAAAAATGTCATGACTGAATTACAATAAATCACGTGATTTTTGTAACACCACGTGATAATATCACGGCCCATGATTGGTAGTTGAAAAGAAATCGCAAACGATTGAACTATTGGTTCACAGCAGACCTTTGCGATTGAAAAGGATCGGGCAAAAATATCAAACAAGTTTGATCTGTTCCAATTAGATCGCGCCCGATCAAATCGACCGTTTTGTTCACAGCAGACCTTAACGATTAGCAAACGATATATTCTTTTGCGATTCGTAAAGGTCCTGGGTGGGCTTTTGATATCACCTGTGTAGCAGAGCGTTTAGTCAAGGGTCTCCTGAATTGCACGTGCATAACGGATGACCCAATCCCTAGTGACGTTACTGCGTACACCTGCCAAGCCTCTCAAAATTAAATGAACTCCTCTACGTCATTTTCCCCTACCGAAAGATACTGTCACTTCTGCGCTGCTTCAGCTTACATTTGGATACAAGTAAGTGATCAAAAGATGCAGAGGTGTCGAAGGTGTTCAACAGTAGGTAACTTACCTCGTTACCACAAACTAAACATCATTAGAGTCAAGATATGAATTAATAGTTTACACAGCATACTCAAACACTTTTTACGGAAAATCAGTGTATTTGATTATGTGAAAAATAAGTTCGCTGAAATGAACGAATGTTAGAAAATCCTGGCGCAATATTTTTGTTCGGGGTGCTTCCTGTTATTATTGGGGTGGGGGTGACTTTTCATCAAGACATGCTCAATTTTAGGATCAACCATTTTTTTCTGTATATTTTTGCAAGACTCCTAACGAAGAATGTCATATTTAGTAGCCTTCTCATTTTAGTTATAAATATTTGTTCATGCCCCTCCAGTATGACTGCATCAATTTAAAACGACCCACCCCCAATTATCACCGCTTCCCTACCTATAATGAAAGGCCTACCCTATAAATAGAATGTCACCTCAATTTACCGTGCACGCTTAGTGTTAAATATACCAAAGTTATATCACGATGCGTATTTAATTGTTTTCAGTATTCCAATAACTGCCGCACCTTTGAGGATCTGTAAACAAGACAGTGCACGTATTGGCTTTTAGTGCCCATTTCAAGTAGCTAATATACTCGGACAATCTGTAGCTTTACACAGGAATGTATCGGCTACCATATAAGTAGTGTAGACGTAATTGTCTGGGAAACGTGCTTTATATACATGTATTTTCAAATAACTGGTATCTTACCTATACCGAAAAACTTAAAAAAGGATCAACTAAAGGGAACGATCTTTTGATTTATAATTGGGGAGGGGGCAAACATTTTAAAATAAATACACTGCCGGGCAAAAGAAACGACACCAAGATTTTGAGAGATTACTGAAAAAATATAATTACGTTGGATATGCAAGAGATATCCCTTCGAGGTTAGGAAGTTTTATCAACGACATGATGTCAATCAAATTATACTCGTTGAAATCCAAGCATCATTTTGATCAGCTATGACATAAAGACGTAAGGGAAAATAACTGAAATAATTTGATATCGTTTCTTTTGCCCGACAGTATAGTTTGCAGACAGTTTTGGTGAAAATAAATGTACTGACGTGCAAAAGAAACGACATGAAGATTTTGAGAGACTACCGAATAAAGTCGCATACACGTTGGATATACAAGAGATATCCCTCCAAGACTTAGAAGTGTTATCAATGAGATTGTGTCAATCAAATTAAACTCATTGAAAACTAAGCATCCTCTTGAAAACTGTGACATAAAGACGTAAATGCAAATAAGTGAAATCATTTTGTATCGGTGGTTTTGCACGTCAGTCTAGAATGCATGGGTCAAGAGTAAACAATAAACAGATTGCACAGATATACTCAATGTTCTTTAAAATGTTCAGTGTTTACTCTTTTTGAAATATATCATTAAAATATTTCGGGCGCTTACATTCTTATTAACCTAAATTAATCTCCCGTCCTACATTTTATATTCCCGTAATTACATTAAAATCAAATATATCCTGAATACAACATATTGAAAAGATAAATAGTTTGTCAGCAATTATCTAACCAACAAATAGATTGCCTTATTCCATGAGATAAAACTAATAGTTTACAAGATAAATCTACCAGCCTCCCCCATCTCAATCAACCCCGACTAAAAATTAAATGGTCTCTCCCAAACTATACATGTAAGTTGTAAGTAATGTTGTGAACCTGTGCAACTGATTGCACCTACGCTCAACACACACTGACACAATTTCAGCTGAAAATCAGTTCAACGTTTAACGTTATATTCGTTGAAATACGAAGCTATTTTCAGTGGAATGAATTTTCAGTTTGTAAAGTATGGGAGTGTGGAGAGGTCTCGAGAAAGGGATTAGATTGATCCCTTATATACGCAGTCACCATTAGAGCGTCTGAGAGGAATTTTATCAGGGGATAAAAAATGCTTCTTTCGCGCCCCACTCCCTTCTTCATTAAATATCTTGATTGTTATACCCGTTTTGGACCTCGTAACCTCCTTATTGACACCCCCGGGCCAGGGAACAACGTACTCCCTGGAGCGCCCCCACCCCGAGGGCCTGGTTGCCATGATTCAAGTCTTTCAAACACTGGTAATAATTACTTCAAATATTGACGCGGATTACGAATACTTAAGATTCACCTGGCTTAAGATACGTGAGGAACAACTAAATTACGGTCCTTGCAGCACACCTGTCAACCTTTAAAGACTGTCCGTACTTTAAGCGGATTTGTGTCCGTTTTAATTGCTTACAGGCGTACACATGAAAGTTTACGGATTTAAAAAAAAATGTTGAAACTTTTATTGACTGCTATATATAATAGCGTATTCCTTTCGAGAACGTTAACGCACAGACAATACGCTAGTAAAATGGATTTTTTTACTTTATCCAATAACACTGTCAGTTAAAGGGCTAATGAAATGTTAATTTATGTCTAATTAGGATCTTGCAATTCATTGATCATAAGTTTCCGTAAGATTATACAGGTGGGTGTCTCGGGTTTTGACAGTTATGCGTTTGTTGCTCATATTTTGTCTTTTATTCATGGTTCGTTTTAAATTATAGAGAAATTGATTTCACATTTTATAATAATTCTATCATGGCGTCGAAGCTGAACCTCTAGGCCATTTTGGCTGGCGATCTGAATTCAACCAACTAATCTGCTTGTCAGATAAAGACTTTCAATTGCAACAGCGATATGAATTAAGGTCTAACAAGTTTGGACTTGTTTGTCTTGGGTAGACTGCATGCAATATGCGGATCTGGCTTGTACCAGGTGATCAGGTGAGCGGTAGAGCAGCATTCCCATATCTAGCGTATTTGTAACTTGGTGAAACCCTTCGCCCAATACCCTGGATTCACTCCAACGAACGACAGTCGTTTTGTGTACTGGATTGTCCATTTTGCTAAATATAAGCAACTAATGAAATGTCAGAACTATACAAAACTAAGTTAGCAAGGGAAAGAACTAACGTTAGGCCTCAATATGGCCCTACACAGGGCTCAAAGGGGTCTTTAAATATGCTGAGTTTTAGACTTAGAAGGGAAATAACTCTTCATTAAACATTAAACGGCAGATGACCAAAAATGTCGTCGAGGTTTTGGAGAGACGTGCCTCTTGATTGAGTACAGGCTGTCGCTGTGAACTCTTCACTGATTGGTCAAGACGTAAGGTCAGAACAATCGTTCTTCCAAGGAGAAAGGGAGAGAGAATGGATAACGAGAAAGGAAAGCGGAAGAGAGAAAAGAAAAGACAATTAAGAGAAAACAGAGAGACAAGAGATAGATTATACAGAAAGATAGAAAGAAAAGGAGGAATAAAGAAGTACCAGAGAGCAAAATCAGAGAGGGAGAAGGGAAACAACTAAGGACAAATAAACAAACTGCGGTCTATTGATATATGAAGTAACAGACACATATTTTGGCAGTTAAATGTTCAGTGACAGTTTAGGAAATGATCAAATACAACATAACTTGTTTTATTTGGGATTACATTTCCTTGGAAAGTAGCTATTCTGCTATACTGTTGCGGTTGAGTCCCGTCAGGGATTCGAACCCGCGCTTTCAGGGGGCACAGCATATCGACTTTGTAGAAAACGTAGCTGCTAAACTTCGTTTTAAGGGAAGTCTCGATGGCTGAGTGGTCTACATCGTTGATCTTTAATGCTGACGATGGGTGCCTGACCCTTAGGGTGCGGACTCGAATCCCGGACAGAACTCAGCCGCAACAGTCAGGGAATAGTCACTTTTCAAGGAAATGTATTCCAAATAAAGCAGATTATGTTGACAAATATTTTGCTGACACGAATGTACTGTCATACATTGAAACCTGAGGCTGTTTTAACTGCATTATATCCGGAAAAAATAGCACGTGACATGTAGTGCAGAATGGGAATTATACAAAGCCATGAGTAATCCCACTCTAAGTGGGTGAGTGACCCAAAGATGTAAATTTCCATATGCCCGCTGGGTGTCACGTGATATCTTCAGGTACACCAGTTTGTGAGGGGTTGGCTTTGCATGGGTGAATATAAATATTCAGATGAAACTGTTTGTAAATTGTTACGCTCTTGTCAGTAATTATAATATTCAGTTCATGCACACGAAGTCGACTTTCTAATGAATGAACACTGGTTTGTTAATCCGCCGGGGCTCTGTTTCACAAAGAGATCTTAGTTAAGATCAATCTTAGCGACTTGGTTAATTTTAAAACCAACGTCACAAACATTTGTATATATTTCTCAAAACAATCTGGGAGTGGTTTAAGACATGTTGTACAGCTTCAAGTTGTTTTGTTAACTGAAATGATGGTTAAAACGAGGTTTAAAAAGTCGATCGTAAGTGTTTACGATTAACTTAGCGAGAGAGAAAGAAATGTTTTATTAATGTGTCACATATTGTACCATTCACATATTAAAACATGTGTTAAAATGCGCTGCATACAAGATACAATGACAGGTCATTTGGCCGACGAGACACAGAAGAACACAAGCATTAAAACAGTATATAAGAACGTATAAAACAAATATATCACACTGTTGCTACTATCTGCCCCACAAACCTACTTATAAACAGGCCAATCTCTCTGTGGGTTCCCCGTGGCCCCACCTCCCGATGCGCCTCTCGCACACAACCCCGCACATAGCGAAACTATGGCCGACATCAATGGTAATGTTTAAACATCGCCACTACACGCAACTACAATTCAGCCATATGCAGAACGACGTACAACAGGCACACCAAGAAATGGGACCACGAAGAACCGACAAAGACAAAAAAAAGCCCCGTTTAGTCGGCTTGTACAACAAGCATGAGGATACTGGAGTCCTATTTACTATTTCAAGATAATCTAGCCCTCGCTTACGTCGCATGAACATTTTAGAGATACGTGCGGCTAGGGGTTTCATTAAAGATTCTTCTTGCAGCAGGAATATAGCTTGGTCTACAGACGAGAATCGGGTAAATTGTGGATTTATAGATTTGATTTCTTCCCACAAGTTATACCTTTAGGTCTGAGTAAAAGTTACAGTTCACTAAGAAATGCATTTCGTCTTTGACAGTTGCTTTAGTTTACATGTACGCTCATGCAAGGGTGTCTTAGGGCGCTTAAACCTCCCAAGTTCTACTTCTAAAAGGTATGGTGCCACAGCGTAATTTACCAAGCAAACCACGTTGTGATCTATTAATTACAGTACTGACATATGGTTCAACTCTCAGCGTGTCTTTAAACAGTCTGTGTGTGTGTTCGAAGTTTGTTTCCATTTTCCTAACCGATAACATTCCACAGCCCATTCAGCCATTCATCATAGTCCAGTGCTAACAACCACGACTTGACACGACAAAAATCCGAATGTGAAACATTATAGAGGTCTGGTACAGGTAGCTGAAGACTGCGCAATCAGTGCTATAACACTGTTGTTCCAGGATAAGATCAATTTGGGACACAGGGCCCTGGTCGACTTCGAATTAGATAAAACAATATGCTTAGACGCATGTTGACTTTATACCTTAATGCAGATTATGCACAAGAATGAACACAAATCGTGTTAAATTCGTTGAAATATATTTTCTACATTGCCGGGCAAAAGAAAGTATACCAAGATTTTGAGAGACTACTGAATAAATTCACAATTGCGTTGGATATGCAAGAGA
>JAUELE010223206.1:0-12710 GCA_031471655.1 Diodora aspera | reverse complement strand
TCCACACTCGTCGATAAAGAAGTAAAAATCCTCGGCAAGCCTCGGATTTTTACTTCTTTATCGACTCGTGGTGGATATATTTGATATCAAAAGACACTCGGAGGAGATTCTCTATATATCACGTCAAATATCATATGTCACGTCAAATATCATATCATATGGTATGCTAAGTAAAGTTCATATCACGTTACGCAACGTAGTATTACGTCACGTCAACGTCTCTTAACGTCCCACCAGGTCAACCCACATCGAAACAGTCGAACAAAAAACTATATATATTATTACATAACTATGGCGTGCATTTATTTTAAAGCACATAACATGAGCATTGTTGTGTGGTTTATGATCAATTATTGTTTTTGCAGAGAGTTATTAAAACTTTTACAGCACGTGCAAACACAAGTTGAACGTGCTGACCTCCAAATGTAATGTCACTTGATATTTACGAAAATATGTGGTCAAATTTAAACGGATGTTTTGCAACCGTTTCACGTGTAAGGGCATTAATTATAACGTGAAATTTCAGTCCGAATCTTTAGACATTATTTGTCATTTATGTTACGACAACCAGCTTTGAAAAAAACGGGAAAATATATTTTTAGCCTGAATCAAATCGTGACCACGTCCATTGGTTTAATTATAAACGCCCACCTCATCGGTCATTTGCCTGAAGTAAACGTTCTGTTACGACATTAGATTTGAAGGTTTATAAAAACTTAAAAAAATATTTGTAAAGCGATGAGGCAAATGAATATCCTACGACAAGTGTTGTGACGGCAAACTAAAAACGATGTCGAGCTGTTAAGAGCCAACTCCGGTCGGACGATTGCAAATTAGAAGCGGTTGCGTGTGTATTAGCTAACCAAATATGCATCTGCCCAGGAGCTCTCGTCTGAGTCTCATTTCACGAGACTTTAACGTGACTCTGACTTGCCTACCAGCGTGTGCAAAGTCAAGGTTATTTTGTATAAAAGAGAGTTCAAAACACTAGTCGATTTTAGCTGTTTGATTATCTTTCCAAAACACTTCGTTCAAAGAACGTTGTAACATGCCGCGATTTTAATTTTTATGAAAACAGACAACTGAAACATTTTCATTCACAAAATGCCAAGTTTGACGTTTACATGAATAGCTGTAGTTGACTTTCTTCAGGGACATTTATAAAATTGGATTCAAACATAGGTGACTATGAAACCTTGAACAGTTTAAACGTATGCCCAAATCTGACTTCCAGAAGACTGATTTGCTGGCTTTGCAAAAATACACACATAACAAATATTGAAGTTCTGCAGTGCATTGTGTGAATTGATGATAGTCTTAAATAATTATGATCGTTCGAAACGTTTGCACTTTTGACATCTGGGATGTACAAGTAGAATATTGTGACGGTCTAAAGAACTATACTGAAGTCCAAAAGAAAGTATACCAAATGATTTCAATTATTTTCCCCTTACGTCTTTATGCCATAGTTTATCAAAAGGATGCTTGGATTTCGGTGAGTGTAATTTGATTAACATAATCTCATTGATAAACCTTCCAAGTCTTGAAGGGATATCTCTTGTATATCCAATGCATTTGTTAATTTATTCAGTAGTCTCTCAAAATCTTGGTATACTTTCTTTTGGACGTCAGTATATATATACTCATGCTTATTTCATTGTCACCCCTATATGGAGTTCAATATTGGCATTTTAACAGTTTTATGACAATAATATCATGGTGAAATCTCAAGGATCTTTGATCCTGTAGATTAGAATTATACCTGATGACTTCTCCAAGTGGTTTCTGTCCTATTATATGAGGGCGACAATAATAATTAGCATGAGCATACTCTATAAAACAGCGGGAAGGACCAATGTTGTAACCTTGATACTTAGTTCCGAAGACTGTGTAAATTAGTGTTCTTGAAAGCATTTGTGGCAAAATGTTTGGAGATCATGTAAATTGCAGATAAGCTATTTGGGACTTTGTGACTCGTTTCGAAGACTGTGTAAATTAGTGTTCTTGAAGGCTTTCGCATTTATGGTAAAATGTTTGGAGATTGTAGATAAGCTGTTTAGAGGAAGTAAGGTTTTGCAAGAAACATGCTGAGAACAAAGCCACCGAATTTCTGTTGCAAGAGAAAAACTTAAAACTTCAGAGAAAGAAACTGTCAGAGTTTAACAAACAATTGATAAACTTGAAACAACTCTCCAAAATGTTTTCCTTTTCTATTTGGGCAACAAACCCTGAAATAATTGTTCTGTCCAAATATCTCAAATACACATTAAAACTTCCCCTTAGCAGCTTGCTAGATTTCTCGACAACTTACGTTTTGTTTATTCAGTCGACTTTGCCTGTCATTATAAGGTTTTAAATAATACCCAACTTCTAAACAAATACAAGTCTGTTAATCATTATTTATATCACACTCATGTTCTTGAATCTCTATCACCAATGATGGCTCTTCTCTGGTAGTTTTTCTGTCTGCTGCGTATGTGCAAAGTAACGACAAACCCTCATGCATTCACCCTTATCGATTCATGTGCCATGAACAAAGTGTATGATGGTTTTAGACATGGGGAACATTCTGTACCTTGCTGACATGACTTCAGAAGTTTAGTTGTGGTACCGTGTTAAGTTTAACATTTGAACGCTATGTTAATTTGACCGAATTTATATCAATGAATCATGAAACAGGCGTCATTTGTAACATTCAAGAGTTGAACTACTTTTCAGCAAATAATATGAAACAGGCAGCTTTAAAATATTCAAAAGTTGAAATATATGTTCTTGTGAAATGTCAGATTATGTAATCTGTGTACAGATTTTAGTTAAACCTCTTAAGATATAGTTAAGATCAATTTATAAGATGAACTAGAAGTTGACCTCTTTTCACCACGTTTATCAGGGGGAAGGTACATCACATTAATCCGACAGACCGTCAGTTTGACGACCAACATACTGTTGCAATTTGTATGTGCGGCACTTGTCCCATTAGACCGACAGACGGTTAATCTCACGACCTATTAGGGGTTAGGGTTAGGATCACTGAGATATGTGACGGACTATGAAACCCCACCTCAGTGTGTTAGGCTGGTAGACACATGGCTAAACCAACGGGGGAGCTAAGTCAGCTGAGCCTGGGGGGGGGGGGGGGTGGGGGGGCATGTTTCTCTGCAGTAGTCAGTATTTCTACATGCAGTGATCATAAGGTACGCTGCCACATTGTGGTATCACCATTGGTTCGACAGTACCAGCCGTAGCCGGGATTTCCTTCTGCATTCAGCAGACGAAAGTGGGCATATGGCTGAAAGATTGCTGAGTCCACTGTAAAATCAATCAGCCAACTAGTTAAACCGTTATTTTGGTGGTCAAGTGGTCAGGTGTTCCAGTTCAAACGGGTCTACTGACGGCCAACTAAACGAGAGACCCTTATGTCCTAGTAGCCAAATTGTTGGTGACACAATTTATAGTCACAATTTTCACAAGAAACGTTGGTACGTCTTTTCAAATAATCCTCACGTTGTCATTTAGGAATAAACAGGATATGGTATTATGATCCAAATGTGATCAACAATCCAGTGAATATAGATTTCGCCAGGCATCGAACACCGACTCAAGATATAGGAAGGATTTAGGTTTTGACTGTTTCCAGAAAAGTTGTAATTGTATGAAGAAGCTTTGTAAATGTACGTTAGACCGATTGCATGGTCTGAAAATATCCTTTTCTTTGTTAATATTGAAACGACGTTGCACACATCACTCATTTACTTGCACTAGACTTATACGTGTCACAGTAGATTTGACTGTGAATGAAAAATCAACGAACTTAAACCAAACATTGAAGCAAAAGTATGAACATATTTTAAAAGCATGACTGAAACACACGAGTGTCTTCTTGACACCTTTTTTGAAAATTTGAAAGCAAACTTTAACAAATGCTTTTATAAATCAAGAATACACTATTCATTGTCATACTCGACAACTTTCAACTTATAGTATTCGCAGCTTTAATGTTTTTCGGGTATGTTAGAAAAAAATATTCTATAAAAAAAATATTAACCATGTTGGATATAATAGGGTGTAGTAGAATGAAGTGTAACAGATTATGCTCATGTTTTGTATATTTATATTATAATGATTTCTAATATGATTCATCAATGTTATTCCCTACAAGTTATGTCCAGGATTAAGATATGTGAATGATGGCGCCTAATATGTAATGCCTAACGTTCACTATCGACAATACGTAATATAATTGTAACATACATAAATATATCATAATATCTGTTCCTCCATTTCATTGGTTATTCACAACTGCTGGGCAAAAGAAAGTGGCCACCCTCTTGATTGGTAACAAAAAAAAACTAAAAATAAATCCATGTTGACTTAAAGTATGATTAATAGAGTGACTTTTTGCAGCATTTTTTTTCAAGTGTGCAGTTTCATTTGTCCGCCCTGTTGGACCCATACCCGTGTGAAACAAGGTCTTTCTATTGTTTAATGCCCATGTATTTCTTCCTGCATCTGTTAAGGATTTAAGCGTAATATAAGCTTGTTTAGATAATCTAAAAGTATTCATATGTAACAGTTTGCACCAATAATTAATGACCTTAGACATATAAACAAGCAACCGTCCACATTCTCAAAGCACGATAAAGTGCCTTTGGTAAGCCTGAGCTACATGTATCTCTTACAACTGGTTGAAGAGTTTCCACTGTTTTGCAGGAGGAAGTTCCCTGACGTTTGATATAATATAACCATTACATAAAGTACAAAAAGGTGTAGCTGATGAACTTGTTCATGTACTGAAAAAGTACTTTCAGCATAACCATGATTGTCCCCTGGGAATTATGGAAATATGTTGAGTTGAGATTAGCAGAAACGTGTTTTTGGGGGATAAAGTATCAAAGCTGAAAGGAACAAACAGTAAATGGGTACATCTCTAGTACGAATCATAGAAAAGGATGACAATGTTTGTGGATGTTCTTCAAAGATCAAACAAGGATGGGCTGGGCGCAATGATCTTTGATTCCATTATAAATCAAGTAAAATATTTGATAGACGGCGACAATTCCCAGACGTGCTCGGATCGCGTTGTTCCTCTTAATGCTGAGTTTGATAAGGATTTATCTGACAGGAAGAGTCAATATAGGATCCTATTGAGAAATAACAGCTGACTTTATTTGGAGTGCAACAGAAAAGGGTTTTTAAAGTTCAGAAGTCACATCATCAGTACTTTGGAATATTTGATAATAATGACAACAGAATGAAACAAAATACTAAACTTGAAAGTAAATATCTTAACTTTAACATTTTTACTTAGCGTGAATTCACCTCAGCAGTTTATATTTTCTTTTTGGTCAAAGTTTTGCGCACACGCTTAACGATAAATATATTGTTTATTTCACTTCAAATCTGTTTTATGAGGATGTTGTGTGTATTTTAATGGCTTAAACATTTTAAGTTGTTACTTTAATACGAAACTTCAAAGAAACATAGAACTGCAAGTAGTTGATCCAAAGTAAATCGTTTTTCAAACTATCCTGCTATTGAATAAGATTTTTGTAACATTGGATAAACGTAATGTCATTTGAAGACGAACAGTGAGTAATTTAATTTTTTGTTTTTATTCTTCAAGATATATTAGGGTTAAACTTAGTATTTGACGATGCCGAACATTTTATTAAACTATATGTTGTATTTACAGTAATGGTAAAAGGAGAACATGTAATTGTTAAACTTGAGTTATGATGCTTTTGTGTTTTGTCGTGGATCTCAAGTAATTAATATATTTACTACAACCTGGAAGGCAAACGAACTGGTTGGTGTCATGCCCATGTTACTATATGTGATATTGGCACCATCAACGATGGAGTCTCATTAATGTGCTTATTGTTCTGTTTAAATCAGGGGATTAGGTCAGGTTGGGGAGCACAGGCGTATTAGCAGAGGGTGGGGTAGTGAGATTCGGAGATGCCCATACAACACTATGGTTGGGAGTTGGGATGACAGTTTATTTGGAATGTAACTTTGGAGTCCGAATGTACCTTTGAGTCAGAATATACCTTTTGAGTCAGAATGTACCTTTGGAGTCAGAATATACCTTTTGAGTCAGAATATACCTTTGAGTCAGAATGTACCTTTGGAGTCAGAATGTACCTTTGGAGTCAGAATGTATCTTTGAGTTAGAATATACCTTTGGAGTCAGAATGTACCTTTTGAGTCAGAATATACCTTTTGAGTCAGAATGTACCTTTGGAGTCGGAATGTACCTTTGGAGTTAGAATGTACCTTTAGAGTCAGAATGTGCCTTTGGAATCCAAGACAATCTTGGAAAGGGGGAATACCATTCTGACACATGGTGAAAAGGGGTGAATGAGGCGGAACAGTTTAAGAACCACTGTTTAAAAGATACCAACATATCAGTATTTTGGAACATCTTTGTGCTGTGATTACATGTTGGATGTTGGTTAACGTGCTTGGTTGGACATCAGGTCCTCATTACTGAAAACTGTTCATTGCAAGACTCTTACATATTTGAGGGATACTTTAAAAAACCGTCCAATGTAGACTTCAATATCAATCTTATTTTACCGTTTATGACGATGGTGCAAGAGGATCAGATGACACGGAATTATCTTTATTTAGATCAGGGCCATACAAAGTGATCGATATCGACCCCGAGGGCTCGATGGGTACATTCAAGGGGCCGATATATGCCTGGGTGTAAAAATGGTTGATAAAGCTTGGGGAGGGATCGATTAAACTTTCGATGACGAAAGCAGTTTTTTCGTTTTGTGTCCCTAGATTTCATGATATTGACATGGGTGGCGGTGGGTGGAGATGTACAGTACAACAGTCTGGCTTGGTACGCACTTTCCCTCATTATATATCCACTCCGTATTAATTCTTGAACAAACCTAGGGGACGATGATGAATTGAGGATTTCATTTCGGGGTAGATGGTCTAAAAGGTTTTTGGAATTTTTTAATATATACTCAGCCCAACTATTAAAGGGTCACTCGTTAGAATAGGCATAATATGGCATTTTTAAAGCTAAGGTTTTTGCAGCAGTTAGGTGAAATAACCACAATGATTGATAATGCACGATGCTTGATTATTGACGTTTTATGTAGCGACTTGCTGAAAACAAGACATGCTTTAAATTTGTATTTTAAAAATGATTACAAATGCAAAAAAACACCTATATGTAAACGTACAATGAGCATAAAATGACAACCAACAAACGTAGCCTTCTTTTCATGCAACTGCACATTTCTTCTGTTCATTTTACAAAATATACATTTATCAGTAAAACTGTGTTGCCTATAAACCCATCATTATGACTTTGGACAATTACGGGTAGGTTGTTACACCGATCCTTCAATAGTTGGGCTGAGTATAGATGATTTTAGTTAGCCATGTCACAATAACTTTATTTGTGACGTGATAACTTCGTCTTGATTACTTGGAAATTGATTAATTGAGGAAAGATCTATGTTTTTTGCACAAAAACGAACCAAGACAAAAGTAAGAAACGTTAATTTTTCTGTTTGGAAAGGGATTTTCAGTATTTGACCTGAAGACATGAAAATAGAAACCTTCTTGAAGCAAGTGCGTTCCGTCACATGGGTTCGTAACAGTTTTAAACCACATCGTTTATTATGAAGACGTGAAAGAACTTTCCTTAAATCTGATTGGACAATGAAGTCCACTCTGGTGTTGACCATAGAATCGCAGTTATCTCTCACCAAACATTGACCACTAGTTTAATCCCAGTTTATCCCTCCAGGTGTCAAAACAAACACACGGCTAATTCAAGGTGATAAAACCCTCCTTAAGACTTCTGCCTGACGTCTGTAAAAGGTCGCTAGGATTAGTCTTTAGGTAAATAGTATGATAGGGACGGTAAACTGAGAACCACGTGGTCGATCCAGGTGAGCAATGATTGGTTAGTTGGATTTATTAAAGGAATTCGGACCTTTCCGCCAAAATTATTTCATTAGTTAATCCTTAAAACATTTACTTTTCTAAAAGTTTACAATTTATCAAGAATTAGCCTATGTTGTGTTGTACACGAAAATCCAGTTATTTGTTTTGTTTAGTTTTTTTTATTGCAAAGACAACCCCCGTTACAATCGGAGCATCTTGCCCTGGGCAAAGCAAGGTATTCGTACAAAGCTTGAAAAAACAACAACTTGTGGTGTGGGTATATATGCACATGTTTTTGAGATACAGACATGTACACACGCGCCCTTGCGTATTTACACACACTCATCACATTCAGAGGTATATATTTCATGCATTATCACAACCAGGTTTTACTATTGTGGGATTTTGGATGTGACATCAGAACAGTCATATACATAAGCCAACATACCCACTATGGGTTGTTAGGCAGTGCCAAGCAAACGTAATAAATACTTGTCCATTCTTTAAACTATTTCAGTCCACAAAGTTTAAAAAATCTATTTTGAAAACCTTACACACTTTATCATGAACAAATTAATAAGGTCCAAATAGGTATGAAATCCTCACTTACGATCCCAAAGGATCCCACGATGATGCAAATTCTAGATTTATTAAAATGATAATATAATTAGTTTTCTTGCATTAGCACCGTAATTCAGTTAATTTAGTTAATTCAGTTAATTCAGTAAACACGTATACACATAAATTATCCATTGCTCATAAGAGTGACTCCAAACCGTTACTCTGAGGTTTTGTAATTCAATAACAATGTCAATGTCAATAACAATAACAATAAAGACATACAGTCTTGTTTACCAATGAATGCTTCCATTGACAATGACGTCACATGATAACGTGTGAAAATCCGCCAGGGTGAATCATAAAGGATTAAAGACAATGCTACCAGTGGTCAAGCTGCTGAAATACTGATTGAATTCCATCTCGTTGACCATTTGCAGACGACGACGCGTCATAAGCATATTCCAAACAAGTGGACATTCATCTTTCGTGAAAAGATCAAATAAACGGGATGGGTCTGTTTGTCGGAACAATTATTTGTTTGGACATACGTTATGCTGGGGAATCGCTGAAACGTCTTGTATGCCGTTGTTAAAAACGGAACTCAGATTAGTGCCATTCTGTAAGAAATTCAAAACCTTTCAAGTGAAGACCATGCATTTGGGCAGGACCATTTGGTCAAGCCAAATGTTTGTTCTTATTAGAAGTGATGGAACTTCTGTTGCAATGAAGTGTTAAATGATGAAAATATCCATGTAACGTTCGTAACATTGGGCTGTTAAAGAGTTCTTAATGCTTCTAACACAGCATTGTGAAGGTGTGAAGACCTTCATGTAATTTCAGTAACAGGTCAATGTTAAGTTGTGTAAATACCAATATACCCTCTGTCACAAGGTCGTGGTAATTACCAGAGTATTTCCTGCTCTTTCTAGGTTGTAAAGTGCAGTGTTTTCACTGAGAAGTAGAAAAAGGTTATGATGCCAGGGTTCAAGAGCATTTGGCCCCGGTTATTCCAAAACACTTTAGATCAAAGAAAATGGTGCTTCCGATTACTATGGTATTTCCTGCTTTTAGCGTTTTGTAGGTCATAATTTGGAGTGTTTTCAACCCTAAGAAGTAGAAAACCATTATGTTGCCAGGTTCAGCGGCCTTTGGCCCTGGTCATTCGGAAATACTTTAGGTCAAAGAAGATTGTGTTTTAGATTACTATGGTATTACCTGCTTCTTGCCGTTTCTGGGTAATAACCTATAAGACTTGCAATGGATGCCAAAGTTAAAGGGACATTAGTTAGAGGGTGTCCGCAGTGGATGTAACCTGTCCTCAGCCCAAAACTACAAAATAGTTTCCTGCCCCTCACTCACCTTTAAGAGTAAACACCAGCTTTCAATCTAACGGGTATTTGGCCCGAGAGAAAATTGTCTATTCTAAATGTAATTCACGGTAACACGAATTTGATTTGACCCGAATTTCACTGTAAATTATGGAAATACTCACAAGATAACCAAGATTCAGTTAACACTGCACCATGAAATAATATTGTGAATTGTGAAAAAGATATCACTGCTTCAACGGTTACTAAAGGTTGACCACTTATAACGTCGAAGTATCGGGGAACAGTTATTGCATGAAAATGTGTGGCTGCGCTGGCCTGCCCTGTCCTGCGTTCAGCAGATTAGTGTGTCCCTTTTACTCTATCAACAGAAACACAAGCTCTGAACATCGATTAGCGTACATGCAACTTTGATTATGTCCCTTTAAGGGGGTCTTAAGTCCTGGTCATTCCAATAATACCTTACACCAAAGAAAATGATGGTTTAGGACGACCGAAGACAAGAGGATACTTGATTTCAGTGTGAATTTCTGTATCCATCTGGTCTGTCATAGGCATGAGACTCGCGCCATGTGCCTAGAAGTTGTTAGCTGACCCTCGTAAGCAAGAAATCCTAGACGGTTTACATGATATTGAAAACTGCAGTATTATTCCAACGAATAAAATAATTATTCTCTTTTCAAGAAAAACATTAAGAAGAATTGCCAATCAGCAGAAAGATCTTACAGATTAAAATAGCTGCGAGGCTTATCTAGCGACGTGTCAGTTGATTTGTAAAATCATGATGGCAATAATACTTTAAAGCAGTTATTAACACATTTCTATCTTTTAAACACTATGGTAATGATACTGTGGTGCGGCTATTCGTTTCTTTTAAACATAATCTTAATGACACCCTGAAATGGTTATTATTATATTCTTTCTTATAAACATGACGGTAATGATACTTTTTAAAATGGTTATTACTACCTTACTTTTCGTCCGTTGCACTAAATAGATACTACTGCTTATAACAAATGCAGATTTTACTAGTTTTACTATTTGTAATCGAGTTGAACACTAAGAAATGCATTCAACGACTGTTCTTCTTAATAAGTGTCCAGCCAGGGCATGGGCAACGAGAGTAACGTTACTACACGTTTGTGTAGAATAAATGAGGGGATAACGCAGCCTTATAGTGTCATCGTATAGTACGGACATGTAAGTACACGAATTGTACAGGTGATACACATAATATGTTATAAATAACTTATACGAAAGCTATAATAGATATAATTACATTATGCATGTGAAATGCGAAATTTTCCAATTTTCTCCAAATCTTAGATTCTTAATTCAAGAATAAGGATAGTTTATGTACTTTACAATGAACCTGCGGCCGAATGATACATACATATCTCAAATCATACCAGCCAACAACTGAGATAAAACTGAAATCATGAGGAGAGAATATACGCTGACGGAGTCTCTTAAGTCCATTGTAATGATTCTTCTGTGTCAGCATCACCCTATATACTGACGATCAAAAGAAAGTACACAGATTCGTTTTAGGCAATGTTAAAAAATGCAAAAACATAAGCTAGTGCAAACCTTTTACTTCGAATATATAAGAATTTGATGAGATTTTTAAACTGATATACAAATTAATCACCATTAAATCTTTCTCAAACAGAGTTAGGTGTAAATTATTATTTATGACAAGTAATCGTTTCGGTATATTTTCTAATGATCGTAACTTTGGTTACTAAATGGAACTGATCCAGATATATTGTTTTTCAAAACATTTGTCATTTATCAAGACGAAGGTTTTACTTTTTAATTTTACGGCAAATTTAATAGTAAAACAAGTTGATTAAAAACTTAAAACAAACCACACATAATGAAATACACTGATAGTTACTGACTGAGTTACACTCAATACAACAAGAAGAAGAAATACTTCAAAACTTTTCCATAACTCAGTTTTAATGTTTCTTTTTAATGTGAACAATATCACTATTTGAGTATTATATTAAGGACATATATTTATATACATGTGGCATTGTGTGTCAATGTTGTCAATGTTAAAAATCATAACTTCACTTTCCATCATACACTACTCAAAAGAAGTTTAGGTCAGACATGGTGATAACTATATTCTATTAACAAGAAGGCATGCATCGAAAACCACACAATAACATGTTGGGACACATGTCACCTGTCAATGGGTGCATGTATTAAAATGATAATCACGAACAACACGTGCACATGCTGCATGGACCGATACATCATGAATTTCAGATTTTGAGGAAAATTTCACGTGAGGCAATTTTGCCCAAAATTCCATTACCTTCGCATTACTATTTTACCTGATCTTTAAGGTAAATGTAACTTTTCAGTGGTAACAATATTGCATGAAAACACTGTTTCTAAAAATATCCTCATATGGCTAATTCCGACAAACTTTAAAACAGCAAAATCGGTTATTGGTTTTTCTGCTTATATTTGGTTTGATTCTTAACTTCGTATTCAAAGTTAAGTTCAGTGTGGATCATTTACATTACTGAACTAATTTGTCTACTGATATATTCGTATTTATTTCAGTTTATATGTGTGTATATTTCAGAACAATGTGGAATTATGTCAGAGCCCATGATCATTGGCGGAAGTCTGTCACAGCCCCGGAAGTGGCCTTGGCAGGTGTCGCTTCAGATCATTGCTGCTGTGGAGCCATGGCATCGGTGCGGAGGAGTCCTGATTCACTCACAATGGGTACTTACTGCAGCTCACTGTGTTGAAGGGTAAGTCCTCTAAACGTCTAAGGTGAAGGTCTTTCTTTCAGTGAACCACAGGAACATCCAAGGTCGAAATGCTGCTCAATCAGTAGCGGATAAACTACTCCTAGGACCCCAAGGTTGAGACCCC
>JAUELE010223195.1:0-12710 GCA_031471655.1 Diodora aspera | reverse complement strand
GCCTATTTATTATAATTTGGACACACATGTTGTAATGTAATCTTTATGTATTATATTGATAGTCAAATAAGATTAATCCTTGTTTGATATGTATATTTGATAATTAATAGATTCATGTAGGGATAGGTAAATTGTGTTTAACTTTAAATAGAAATATCATATTGTATACTTTTATCATTTTAAAGTCTTATGAATGAAAATGTGTGTTTCAGGGTGTAGCAATTTGGTTCGTCTACTCAATAAAGCTTAGGACCCTCACCGGCAGTTTTGTTCGTCTTTGAGCACCTACATAACCCTGCTACACTAACATCGGCGATGGTTACACAGACATACATGTAAGCCCTCTGGTTGACAGATCACATGAGAGTGATAATGTCAATTAAACATGCATTGTCAGTATTATGTGAACAGTATAATGGGCACTCTGGTCACGTACAGCCTCATTGAAGAAAGCAGAAGATAGCCCTACACAAAGGTGAATAGAAAAGTAAAGCATGCCAGCATTTACAGCCGACAAAGCTTTTCAAGGCGAAGGTCTTTCTCCATTACAGATTACGATAACTGTATAACTTGCTTAACAGGTACGGCTTGCTGTATTTAGATAACAAGTGCACACACACTTATGGTTTTAACGTGGGGAAAGTATTATTTACAATATCTGCTCAAGGTGAATAAGATTAATTGGTAGCCAGAACGTGCTATGTACAGCAATAACTGTGATCTTAAATGTTAGAGTTGACAGGAGACGAGCGATCTGTTTAACGTACACTGCAGTCCAATTATTTACAGCTTCAAAGGAGGTTTGGGCTGTTGATGGAAAATTAAAAAGAACGGTACCTGCATTCATTCTGAAATTTCCCAGCAGAAGTAAAATAATCCATGTTCTAGACAACGCCATATCTCCCTGGTCTCCAGTGAAAGGAACAGAACACGACCTACGAGTACATATTACTTCCTGCTTACCCAGTCAATGGGTACAGTCATAACATACCCCAGGACAGTGTCAGACAGCGCTACCGTGAACTGCGAGGAGATAAACCCAACTAGAGAATGCTTCCACCTTGTTTACCGTCGGATTATCTTGTTCGTAATGACAGTGACAGTTGGGGCTGGTGTGTGGTTGTTAGAACGGTTGAATACTCAGGCTTGTACAGTATAGTTTATACGGATGTGTGTGTTCGTTTCTGTATCATCTGTATCTGTAGCGTTAGTCATATTATACGTATTACTTCCTGTTTGCCTCGTGAAGGAAAATATTTTACGAATATGTCTGTTATCAGTGTTAACATAAGCGGACTTACATGTACTCAATTGTGGAGATCTCATAAAGTAGTAGTCTCAGTGTGAAGATATTTAGATGCATTTGTGTGCTGATACCACCATGTATTATATTGTGGTCGATACTTGTTCATGAAACGATATATCTTATTCGTGTTTATGAATTCCCAACAAATAGACGCAAATTCCACAATATATTGTCATTGTGATATGTAGATCAACGTATATACAATCTAATCTTAAAGCGAGTATGTACATGTTTATAATTGCGCAGATAAGTTAAAATGTGTACATTTGAACAATGTGGGTACAGGGATTAGTTTTTTTTATTTCCCTATATATATGTATTCAAAAGAGTGTGTTGTTAGCATGACGAAGCCAAATGACAATTCATGACAGCAGAGACTCCTGATGCACAGTGACACAAAGACACATTGGGGTGGAAAAGAGATTGAATAATTATTTAAATATGCTTCTTTTCTGTTGAAGTCAGTATAACATTAATCACATTCATATTACTTTCTGTTAGTTTAGTCTATAGATGTCACAATATGTATTTTGTTAGTGTCACTAGTAGCAGACGTATATGTGTTACTTTCTGTTGGTCTGGTCAATGAATATGTCACAATCTGTCTTCCTGTTACGTCCTGTTGTTCTGGTCATAATATGGCACAATCTGTCTTCCTGTTACTTTCTGTTGGTCTAGTCACAATATGGCTTTTGTTCGTGTCACTAAAAGTGCATACATGTACATGCGGCGATTTCATGGAATAATAGTAAACGTATTAGTTAAAAAGAATGTTTGTGTTATGGAGTTGCGTTCCATTTCGCTATTAAAATCACTAGGTTTACAATGTAGGATACTCTCAGCGGACATGTATTGTACACAGTTCCGGCGATCTCATGTAGTGATCGTACAATGTCAACTTAATACAGAATTCGAGTGTCAAGCGTATTTGTTCATACATGTATGTAATAGATATGAGTTGAAGAGAGCGTTGTTTTAGCATGACGGAGCCAAATGACAATCCATGACAGCAGAGACTTGTGATGAAGAGATACACAAAGACACATAGGGTTGGAAAAGAGTTTGGGTAATTATTCAATTTTGTCTCCTTTCTTTTGGATGTCAGTATGGCGTTAATCACATTCCTGTTACCTACTGTTGGTCTAGTCAATGAGTATGTAACACAATGTCTTTTGTTAGTGTCACTATTAGCACATACATGTACATGCATTTCCAGGGACCTCACAAACAGTAAAATTATTAGTTAAAAGGAATGCAAGTGTTATGGAATTGCGTTCCATTTCGCTAATAAAATCACTAGGCTTATAATGGAGGATACTCTCAGCCGACATGTATGTACACAGTTCTGGCCATCTGATGGAGTAATAGTAAGATTATTCCTTTAAATGTGTTATGAAGTTGCGTTCCATTTCGCTTTTAAAGTCACTAAGCTTGTAATTTAGGATACTCTGAGAGAGCTTGTATGTACACATTTCCGGCGGTCGTACAGTGATTACTTAAAAAGAATACAAGTGTTATGGAGGTGTGTTCCATGCCTCTATTGTAACCACGCAGGCTTACAATGCCGCTTTCAGAAAATACCAATGAACATGTTGGCAGTAAAAACACAAGTAACCCCCATGTGAGCTCCCTGCCTAATTGTATACATCCAATATGTGCATTACATGCACCCCATTGTTTCTCATGTGTGCTTTGTATAACCGTAATGTGCATTGTGCACACCCCATTGCACTCACCCATGATTGCATTGTGTGCAATCCATTGCATACACCCCACTATACACATCTCATTCTTATATTGTGTGCATCTAATGTATGTATTGTATACACCCCATTGTATTAGCTTCGTGCATATAAAATTTTGTCCATTGTTACATTGTGTGTATTGTTTACACCCCATACGCGTTTTGTGTACGCATCACTGTATGCACTCCATGGGTGTTTTGTGACCATCCGATTGTGTATACCCCAAACGTGTATTTGACACACCCCGTTGTTTTCATCCTGCCTCTCTACTGTTTACACTCGACTCAAAGCACCCGTGCACGTGTTGCATACCCCCATCTTATACACCCCATTGTACCCACCTCGTGTGTCTAATGTTCACACCCCATTATGTGCGTTCCATGAGTGTATTGTATACTCCTCAACGTATATATCGAAGTGTACACACCTCATGTGTCTAATGTTTACACACTATGAGCGTTCAATGAGTGTATTTTATACTTCCCATCGTATACACCCAATTGTACCCACCTCGTGTGTCTAATGTTCACACCCTATTATGTGGTTCCGTGAGTGTATTGTATACTTCCCATCGTACACATCCAATTGTACACATCTCATCTATCAAATTCACTAAAACTGCACACATAGCAATATAACAATTTCCACAATATACCAATCTCAATGGTAGCTGGACATTCTAACATCATCATTGACATCAATTTCTGTCATGTAGTGCTCAATCAACATGCAGGCAGATAGACAAACGGACAGACTTTATTTAGCATAAAGGCCTTTAGGCAAAAAGTACATATTTAAAGAATGATATACATGTATATACATATGCGGGTCACAGTGAAACTGATAATTTGAGTATATTTTTTACAAGTATAGCAGTTGCTTTGCTTAAAGCAGTATAGCAGTTGCAGGTGTACATAATCTATTTCACCCGGTCACGTCACAACCCGATGAATCAGCCTCAATTCACGTATGTAGAATCTGAAACAGGGGGTAACATGATCAAAGGTGCAAATAATAAATAAGAATAAGGTTTCTTGAAAACAAATATAATTACTGGTAAAAACAACATACACTTCTGAAAAGGCCATCCTTTGACGATTCCTTTGACCTCAAACATAATTGTGTGTATATTATGTATTATCTTCTCAGCTGAATTTCTATTTTCGGTGATATTAAGATGTCCCGTTAATATTTTCAAACAAGTATGAATCCCAAACGGGCTAAGATCGAAAGAAATATAACATATTTTAGAAAAAGGTAAAACAAAATTCAGCCGGGTGTTTCTGAATGGTAGGGAGATAAAGGACACACAAACCATATGTTTATTTAACATCACTGGTCATGTAAATCTCAACATCATCTATTCTTAATCATGTTTCATGCTAAACATAAATCAAAGGTAATAGATAATTATCGGCGCATTTCTCTGTCAATTATACTTTTGCCGAAAATCAAAGAACAGGAAATTGATAAAGCAGCAATAATTCAAAAAGCCGATGAGCTGGTACAGAATAAACAGCTTGGTTGCTGCCAAAGTGGACAATATACTAAATGTTTACAATAGCAGAAATGGTTTGAGGTGAAACAATTTGCTGTGTGAATGTATGCTAGAAGGACGATTGTAAGAGCTACTTTAAATACAGTTATTCCACAAAGACAGGAACCCATGCATGTATATTACCAGTACATGAACTCTATGATATTGTGCTCTCATATTCGTGAAGTGCAACTGAAATGGTCAAGATGTTAAATGTACACACATGACATTTAGCATGTGTAACTTGGTGTAGATAGACTATTTAATGGAGAGCGCTATTATGGAGATCCAAAGGAATACTGTGCAGGGTCCCCTTATTGTTAGGCGCTAACTATAAAGGAACGATCAATATCTCAAACATAATCCAAGAACAAGGATGCGTGACCATCAGGACTACTTGTCGATATATGAGCCCACCATGCATAAATCAGCAAGTTTATATCATGGTCACCTGGGTCTAACCTGAGTCTTGGTGTACGTGTAATACATATATTTGTTGTGTGGAACAGTCATCCTGTGAAATCAGTACAATAACATCTGCAACAGAAGGATGTTGAATTACTCCAATTCATGTACAACCACCAACTATGTGTACAGTCCTGGTTTATATAAATCTGGGCAAAAGGTGGAGACGTGATATCATCGAGAGAATCATATCCTGGCTGTGTAGTTGTTGTAGCAGAAGTTTGAAATAAAAATCATTTTGCCAAGCAGGTGCAGAACGTTTTTCATTTAGTGTCATTCGCGATATTTTGTTTCAAAGGGTGCCCCCACCTAGAAAATAGGGACACCTTGAACCGCTGTTTTACTAGTAATATACATATGTATGAATATGTTGTTAATGTCTTGAAATGCCTTACCCACTTACACTAATCATTGCACGAATAATTACGACAATGTTGCTGACATACATGTAAACAAAATGCATGGTATTGATGTATGGATTGATAGATTGTTTAAGATTAAGATCAACACGAGAGCGTATTTACCTTTCTGTTATTTCTTCAATTTATTTCTTACCTGTTGTATTCCCAGTTTCTGTATTCCTATAAATCACACCATCCAGTGTCACCATAACATTATGGATGGAAGTATATATTGTGCTACTTAAAATACTTATCGTGTATTAAATTGGCTGTTATGCCGTTCTTCAAATTACACGCGTACTCTCCCATGTCCAGGTAGGTGGCAACACTGGTGGTCCAGGTATACACGCCCCCATTCTGTACTCCAGCCTGACTGTCTACTTGTTGATTACCCTAGTATTTTACAACTGGTTTGAATGTGTACTGTGCTGGACGACCTTCAACCTTAAAGAACAAGCGGAGTGTCTGACTCTCATTAGTTGTTACTGGGCTGAAGACAAGAAAGTCTGGAGCATCTGAAGAAAACTGATCTATTTCATTACAAAACATGGCAAATCCCTCAAAAAGCGTATTTTTTCAATGACGATAGTTTTGCCCCGAGCAATACAACATAGTGAATCACCATATACTTACTGGCAATGTTGTCTGTCATATTCGTCGATTTTTCTTCTTCGTTTTTGCGCTTGATTAAGTTGTTGCAGCTCGAAATGAAATGGAAATTGCATTCCGACGGTCGTTATGTCCTTGTTTGATAAAAAAAAGAAGGGCATGTGATCAATAAGACAAATTTCGAAGGTCAAGGTCACACTGCAAAATATGTGTATCAATAAGTGCACAACATATATACTATATCCAAATAGCTATATGAACCATTACAGACATTGATAATGCGTGTATAAATATATATTTTATGTATGCTTCTTTTTATAGCTCGAAAAGAGATTCAAACTTTGCCAATACTTTGAGTCTAACTTGTTCAAACAAAAATATATTTACAATTTGAAAGACCTTGGATATGTATGCTTAACACCTGTAACCGAAATCATACCCTATGGGTGACACAAGAGGGACAAGGAATCCCTAAGTCTGGTACCTCCAGACCTGCAATGTGACAAAACAACACACAATACCTTAAAATACAAATATATACACACCCAAGCATATAAAATGTAACTTGCTTGTGTACCATACAAACACATTGCGTTTAGTGTATTTACACGTTACTGAAAACATGAAACGCATTGCTCAGCTCTCACACTTACTGACACAACTTACGGTATAATAATATACTTTAGGATTTAATGTAAGCTAAAAACATATTTATTTATTATTGATTTGAATTGTTATTCAGTACTATAATTTATGTACTTACTTTGCGGTCTATTAATGTATGATGATGATGCTGATGATGCTGATGATGATGATGATGATGATTATGAAAAACCCGGCTCCTCGGACAGAAAATGAGCGAGTGATCGGTGGTTTGCAACAACCAACCCGGTGCAAGTTAGGATTTAAAATAATAGCCTGCAGGAAACAAATATTAATAAATCATAATCAAATCTACATGACGGTCCAGTTATCTTCTTTTGTCTATCTTCCTCAGCCTATATTTAGTCTGAAATAAAATGAGTTAATTAGTGTGTACAATAAGACATTGTTTGTAGTTAATTTAACAGGAATACTAAAGTGAATACTGTGATTACTCAAACATGCATTAAAGTAACTGGCATCACGAGACAAAACATCGTGAAAAGCATGACTTATTAGCCACAGCTTTCAGTATTTTACCTATATCACCGTTCTCAGTTAAAACGAACACAAATCAATCAAGAACAAAACGTTTATTTATTCACATGTACCTACTACACTAGGTATACTCTTTTGTGGAAAATGGCATAACAATTTTACTTAAATAAAATAAATAAAATGTTTGACACAGGAATATACATGTAACAGATTTGTCCGAAAGTAAAATATTCAGAATTAACCTATGAGACAATCTAGGTAAATGACAGAAATCATAATATAACTGGTAATCACATTCACGAAAAGGCATCGAGAATACCACTGTTCTTAAAAAAAACTGTTAAGAATGTTTGTCTGTGTTGTTGATAAAAATACAAAATCTTTAAGTCTAAAATAATACTTGTATATTCCTGGCATGACATGAATTGTTCAGGAAATGGAATTGAAGCGGCATCTTGATCCAGTCAATTTATATATTAAAACCACACATCGAGTCTCACTGAAGATGTTGACACAGCTAAAACTCAGTATAAACATTTGGCCGCGTTCAACTTGACATTGCTGAACCCGAATATTCGGTTTATTGATTGGCATTATCCCCAAAGCATAATTCAAAATCTTATGGCATTCTTCACCTGTTACACATTTGACTCAGAAACATTTGGTTCGTCGCCAAAAGCTCAACGCCTCAGTAAGCTGGAGGGATAAACAAACTGGCTAACTGGGTTATTTATAAATGTTCTGTGAAACATAAACTACGCTCCTTAGAGCTTTCGTCGGGTTTATTTGTTGACTACAAGATGCAGTTCGGCGGTATTCTGTCATTATTTAATGTCGTGTTTTAAATGAAGGAAAATCTATAGATTTTGTAGATTTGAAATATTGAATCGGACATTTAATACTTGTTTAAGAGCCGAAACTGGTAATACGCTGGGAAATAAATACACTACAACAAGGCCGTGTCTCACTTATGGCCAAACAGTGATCTTTAACTTAGGCTGGAACAATGGGTCGAGTGTGCTCTTAATTGATATTATTGGCTGGAGAAAATCGTTATCAACTCGTAGTACTAGTTTAAGGAAATGAACACAGAAATAAATATGACACTGGTCCGTGGCATTAATGCAGAAAACGTTTGTAGAACAAATAGTTTAACATAACACTCTTTACACGTAGATTGTTTTGAATGTGATAAGAGCTGCTTTAACATGCAGCCATTGCATGACGTTTACAGTTGGATACATGCTCAAATTCAGTCTTTTCGTTTCGCAAAATAAGTTTGGGAACGATAAATATATTTACAAAATATGTACACACCTTGACTGATGCAAAACACATAGCGTGTGTACAGAAATAAAATATTAAAACACAGGAGAGTCATTTAATAGGAAAAGCGTTCGCAAAGTGTCTGATAATTCTTGTTGTGTACATCGCTTCGTTGTTTACATTATATCGGTTATTGTGAATAATGTACATGTATGTATCTTGAACAGCCTGTCATACACGCAATAAATGACAGTGGATCATCTGTAACAACCTTAATTGTTTACCGATGCTCTCAACAATGTTTATCGATCATTTGCAAGAGTGTCAACACATCCAGTCTGCATTGGGCATAACTCTCTCTCCCTATATTTATCCAACTGCCCAGTAATAGCCATGCCCCGACGAGTAATGTTTCAACCAGGCTACGAGGAATCCTGTTGGCACTGTAAGCAATCTTTTAAAAACATCAAACTGAATCCTCTTCTGTGAGGATTAAGGGGTGACATCGTTAAATATTGACGCAAAGACTTTATTTAATGTCTAATCTACAGTACATATTATTTATTTAACACAAAATGCAACAAACGTTTGTCTCGTTTGGGAACACATATCCAACTTTGAATCAAAGGTTTTCTGTAGACGTGCGTTTTGTAACGGAATGCGTGTAGAGTTTATGCAAGGAACATTTCAAAAATTAATATCCGTTCTTGTATTCAATATGCAGTCATACTGTATTCCTGACTAAACTACACCATCAAAATAATGATCGTATTATTACACATATGTATACCGACCATTTAAATGTTTCGAGAATGTACAAAAAGTGTCAAGGTTCAACATAATACTCACAGTTGACAACGACGTGGACAACCTTGGAACTCTGTAGGTTGTTGCAAACAGTAATCCTCACAGTACAGGTGTAGTTTCCATCATCATGACGACTCAGGTTAGTTTTAGTCAGTGTAGCTTCTTGTACTGTACCCCTAGGAGTCCATGTGATATCTGTATTCCCCTGATTACGGGAACTACATGTCAAGTCCAGGTTTTGTCCTTCCTTCTTTGTTTGATCACCTGCTACTGTCAAATCTGGTTTATCTGAAAACATTTTACATTAAAATCCCGTTGACATGTCTGAGTGTGGCTTGAATTTGTGAGACCTAAATACCAATTCAAACAGCCCTGGGTGCAACAACAACTTTTGGGTGGTGTCGAGTTGGCCTCACTTCCAGTCTAGCAAAAATAGCCAAAGCTAACTGATAATACCCCAATGTGCGAATGTTATTTTCATTTCCTCATGTTGAAGATTTGTTTGCTTGAAATGTCATCCCTATAGATTACAATGCTTCATGCTCGAAACACCTCTCCTTTTAAAACGTAAATCAGGGGTGTTGAATAATGAACGACTGTATACATTCATCATTATTCCAATGACTGGGGTAATAATATGAAGTACCATATGCATGCACGAAGTGTAGGAGACCAGTGCAATGTAACTAAATACGTAAATAGGTACAGATGAAAATACGCAATAAAATGATGCAACAACTCAAACAGCTCAGACAGTTTAAGAAACAGAAATCAAACAAAAATGCGATAGTCAATAGTTTCAAAACATGCGTTGCATACTACATCGGTGTTTAATGCAATCACGCGTGCATCCCCTTTCATGTTGATTGCATAAAATGCATATAAAGATATGTGTGCATGTACCACGTGTATGGGCCTGGTGCAATATAACTTCACACATTATCATTCCTGTTTTATTCATACAAGAACAACAACCTGCAGATGTCAGGTGAATGAATACAAACATAGTGTATGAGTGCAGAGATATATAGCTCAAACATTGTAATTCAACAGGTACTCACAGTATACTTTTAGTGTTGTGACATCAGACTGTACCCTGGAGTAGCCCTGTCTGTCAGTGTAGATATTACCAGCAGAACATATAATGCTAGCTTCGTTATCATCTTTAGTTGGAGTGAACCTCCACTCAGACCCTGTTGATGTTACACCTGTTGTCACATCATTACCAGTCCTTATCCAGTGGTACTTTGCATCCGGATTACCATTGTCAACAGATGAACATGTCAATGATGTCTGACTTCCTGCACACAGGCCATTAGGTGTGGATATCTTAGGATTGCTCGGAGGATCTGTAAGAGAACATTCAAACCAATAACTGGAAGCATAATTAGTGGAATCAGAAACACAATAAACACCAATGATTTTCTTCTTATGGATAGGTTGACTCGTACCCAGGCTCTGAGAAAACCGCACTTAAATCGCAAATCTACACCAGACCATTGGTGCCCGCGTGACAGGTCAGACGATTATAGATGCCCATCTTCATGCTAGACGGCTTCGTATTGTGCCGCTTTTGGCCAACCGCCACATTGCCAATAGACGCGAATGGTGTGCACAACGCAGGAACTGGAGAAATCGTCTGTGGCCACGTGTAATGTTCTCAGATGAGTCCCGGTACACTTTAAACCTCCTTGATAGGCGTGGTCGCATCCGGCGACGTCGTAGCGAACGCCTTGCCAATGTTAACTTGGGGCAGCGTGATAGATTTGGTAGTAGGTATGTTATGGTGTGGGGTGGGATCACTATGACTAACCGAACCCAACTCCATATCGTGCAAGGAATAGTCACTGGCCAGTACTATCGGGAAAACATACTGCCACCCTTTGTTGTCCCGTTTGCACGACGTGAGTGGCGCCGTTTTGTCTTTCAGGACAACAACGCCTTGCTTACCGTGCAAGAATAATCAATGACCACCTACAACGGCACAATATCCATAGCATGCCCTGGCCAGCAATGAGCCCTGACCTTTCCCCCATTGAGCATGTCTGGGATGTCTTAGGCCTACGTGTGCTAGATGAACATGGCTAGGCGTTGGTGGAAGAATAGGACATACTGCATCCACTTATTAAAGGTAGACTAATTATTGTGTTATTCACCTTGAAATTCCAATATTTCCTACTTGTGCATATGATGAGTCCGTATTAACGAAATATGCATATCGAGCAAATAAAAAATGTCTCGACATCTGGACTAAAGTGGTATTTTTATTGCGATATCTAGCAGAGTTTGGCGATTTTTATTCCATAAAAATTATCAGTGATACCCTGGTGGGTTCTAGTGGAACTTGTGCTATCATGCGGACAGCCATTGCCCAGAGCGTGATTCTTGCGAAAACCGCGTAGGCTTAGGTACGGATACAAACTTATCTGTGACGTTGGACATCTGTCAGGTGTGTACACCAAGTGTGCAGTAGGGATCTTGGGAACTGTTATCAACATGATCATTGCCAGGATTTACGATTGCAAACGATTAAAAACGATTAGATTTAACATAATGTCGGGGGTGTGACTGCAAAACAACTACACAATTCCAATGGGTAAATACATGATTATATTCAAACTTAGTGTTATTAAGTGTTGTGTATGATGACAATGTACAATTGCCCCATTCCACCTTTTTCTGCAACCTATTACAATAGCCATATACACAATAGCTATTAATATTCATCAGCTCATGAATATTGATTGGCCTCTGTGCGCATGCGCAATCTATGTTTCCAGGTCGGAGGTCGCCATTGTTTTTATCAGGACAGCTGACAAAGTTTCCCTCCATCCATCCCCAACTCCTCCTTAATTTACGTTTGCACCTGGTGCCCTATGGGCTGCCGTTATTCAACTCAGCAGCCCCTTATTGGTACATGTCTGCTTCACCACGCTTCCATCATTTGTTTAAGGTTAGCTTTACTTCCATGGTATTTGTGTCATGTGGCACTAGTTTCAACAAGCTTTCATTAGGCTACCTTTTCATGTACTTTAGTGTAACTTGGCTATTCTCATATTTGGGATCACTGGAATAGGTTATGCTTGGGTTGTTCATCATCGGTCAGTATCGGTCCTTCAATCAGTACCTATTATCATCCTTCCATTCAGTATAATCTTTCCCAGTACTTTTACAGCTTCCCGATGCTCTGGAAATCAACATGGCCTGATGCTCAGGCAATTATAAGCCATCCCGATGCTCGGGATTTTACATGGCCTGATGCTCAGACTACAATATTGCATTTAAGTCAGGCTTTAAGTGCTTACTGTGGGCCCGAGTAACTAAGTTGGTAGAGCGTCTGTCTCACAACCGCAAGGTCGGTGGTTCAAATCCCGGCTGTGTCACTTTCGTTCGACTCAAACATTTGGTGCCCTGTGTACCAACCGTAGCGTTAT
>JAUELE010223184.1:0-12711 GCA_031471655.1 Diodora aspera | reverse complement strand
TCGCCAGCTGATTTGAGATTGAACTTTGGGACTATCAGACGTTTCTCAATGGACGATCTGAGGTTTCGTCTTGGTTGATAAGCGCTCAGAGATTTTGACAGATATGCCGGGAGAGAGCCGTCAAAGAAGCGATAAGCAAGTGTAGCTATCTTTAACTGGCAGCGAAATTCCGTCGGTAACCAATGTAGTGCCATCAGCACATACTGATATATTGAACGTTTTATGGCTGGTTTAAATATACAAGGAATTCACAATGCATTATCAGTAAAACATAAGCATATGTATATATGTATATACCTTCGTTCCTTTATTTGTTTTATTCAGTATATGAAACCTAAGATATATGACGCAGACATGGACATGGCATCGCATTGACCAACCATTGATATCCCACATACATACTACAGTATGTTCAACGAAAACAACGTCGTTTCAGTATGTTTTCATTTCAATATATTCGTCACCATCCAAGCCAATAAAGGAATATTTGCTGTAGAGATAAAGGTACCCAAAAGACGTGGCATTCCACAGAGGCGATCGGCACAGCTTAAAGCAGGAACCTCAAAACTACGGCCCATGGGCCACAACTGGTCCACCCCAAGATTTTATCCGGACCGCAGCAACTTAAGTGATTATTTTGTCAAAGTATTTGGTAATATTTGACATTTTCATATTACATATAATTTTCAGTGTAAGCGTGGAATTATGTTTTTGTAATTGCCACATTTTACTCTGTTCTGAGTTATATCACTCTGATTACAATTAGGATCCTGATCAAATTTATTCGTTTGCTTATATATAATTCATTCATTTATAAAACTGAGTTTTTCGTTGGCCCGAAAAAATGTGCCAAATATACAATGCTTCCAACTAAAAGGTTAAGACCCCTGCAATAAAGGGATATCTGAATTTCTAGCTGTAAATAATTACCCTAAGACATTTTGGCGAAATGGGTTGAATCTATAATCAGATTCCTTACTTGTTTACTTTGAAATCAGATAATGGTCAATATATGCTGAAGTCCACAAGAAACTATACCATGACTTCCAGAGATGACTGAAGAAAGTCCAAGAAAATGTTAGCTAATTTCATTGATATTTACTCAAGAGATTGTTGTTAAAGCTCGATGCTAACCAAATGACTTCCTCGAAAGTAAGAACAGTTTTGAGGAACAGAGACACAAACACAGGAGTTGGTAAAGGTTGTAATACTTTTGTGCTGTATCGTTTCTTTTGGACGTCAGTATGTCTTTGGTTTCGGGATGGATGGTGGTCCAAAATATCCCTTTACAAATAATAGAAACGACGTTATACGTCTTTTCGCGGACACAGAATGATTTGTCCTGTTTCAAATACAGTAATAATCCTAAACCAAAGCCCTAGCCAGCTTTGAAATCCTAATTTGGCGGGAACCATCGTCATTGTAAAATAGGAACAAATATCTCTGAAAATAACGAACATTTGTTTGTGTGTCTTCAGTCGGCTCTTAAAGTTTTGATATGGTTTCTTTTGGGAGTAAGTATATCTTGGGGGTTATTACTTGCAATCAGAAACTCGGACTACCCAATATGTAGAGCTAGCCACGACTTCAATAAAGTGAAATAGTGAACTCAGTGACGATCTGGTAGATGCACTTTGTACTTTGGTGAGTGATTTGGAATTTAACGTGGTTTGCGGTAATGTTACAACCATATCACTGCTACACATCACGTCGGTGGCCAATCCTCGGGTTGAAAGAGAGGTACCGGGGCGGGATACGAACTACAATGTCCCTTATACGCTGTGGGGTATCGAACTAGCTTCACCCGGTTCGAATCCCACCCGAAAATGGTTCACCATCGTCTAAGCTGTAACCAACCTAGTTGCACTCTGTGTCATCAGACATCACTGTTGGTTCGCCAATACCATCGCAGATTTCACCGCATCAAATCATCCAGCTGGTAATGCGGATATCCTGTTGCAATAAACCGACTAAGTCCAGGATCAACTCTAGTGAAAAGGGCACCTGAACCACATCCATAAGATGTTGGGTTGTAACCAGTATTGTTGACATACTATTGGTTCACGACAAGTGGTTCGTGTTTATGACGAAACCAGTGAGATTTATGATTCAATTTATAAGTCTTCCGCCCAAATTAGCACTTCATCTAAAGGTCGGTGTCTCCTCGCAGTAGAAGGCTATAATAGGATAATGATATTTACCATTCTTTATTTAAGTGGACTGTCACTGTAAATTTATTACTCGAATATAGCAGCCAGACTTAGTTTCCGATGACGGGCTAAAGACACCGGTATCACTCGTGTACACTCAATGACTGCTCTAAGCACCGATGGGAAAATAGGACAGATGGTCGCGGGTAAAAAATATCACATTTTAACCAAACTAATATGTTTCAGAGAACGAACATTTATTTTGTTAGTAAACGTGTGTTTAGGTTGACGGAAACAATTTCAAAATGGGGGCACACGGCGGCAACGGGGGGTGGCAAGGGGTCTGGTTTACACCCCCCCCCCCCCCCCCACACACACCCTTTTGTCACCCATGACGTTGTCTGAAATTATTTCAGATTGCTATTGGCCTTATATGACACGATTAAGGCACCAGATCAAGGCTGCACAAAAATACGATGGTTTCTTGCGGACAAAAGTGGGATTCGAACCTACAAAATGTTCATTTATTTGGTCAGTCGATAGAAGTAGAAGCGGCTATAAACCAAACCCAGTTGGGTCGGATTACTATTAATATTCGGAGATGTTGACTCTGTTTAAGAGGCAAAAGAGGATTAGTCTGCTTACTTTCATTATTACTGATACCAGTATCGGTAGTAGCAGTAGTAGTAGTACAATAGTAGTAGTAGTAGCAGCAGTAGTAGTAGCAGTAATAGTAGTAGTAGTAGAACAATAGTAGTAGAAGTAGTAACAATATTTTGCACTACCTGAAATTAAAATAAATACTGAAGAATTAGTAAAAAGACTAAAGCTTAGAATCTAAAGCCATAATCACTTAATTATCAGCAAGTGATATGCACTAATTTCAGGTGTATAAACCAATAATACAGCCATGAAAATATTGATACAAATATACATGTATGGTTTCAAGCAAAGCGTATATCCTTCCAAGCCAATGATCATTTTGAAACGTCCGATCGTTCGCGTTTGCTACAAAGTAGTGTAGACCTTTCAGAAGCTCCAGCAATTTGTTTTGGCACTCACACAGGTTCACCAGACCTTGGTACTCTAGTTTTCCTTCAATGAGGACTTTAGTAGGGATTGCTTCAATACGTAGCATTATATCTCTGAACATGGACCCAAATACTGCCGATTTTCAATGTGCTTTTGTGGAGATACCACATGTCATTTGTGTTATGTTTCGAAAGACGATTTTTGTTTCAAGAGTAATGATACCCAGATCAGCTCAGCTGCTCCGAAAGTTTGGAAATTACACATTTCAGAGATAAGTCTAAATATATTGAATCGAGGGTTTAGTTACACATCGAACTATTAAAATCTCCACTATTATCTGAGGCGTCCAGCGAGTGTTAACTTACAACAGCATGAAGCCAAGAGCTTATGGACCAGCTGAAACTGGTCGCCACAAGTTAGATCTACGTCCAAAAACAGAAATCGTGCTATAATTTTAATAGTTTTATTTTAATTCGTTTATGAAAATAGGTGCACATTCGGTATTCGTATTAATAATATTTTTATCGTCTTTATTTGTTGCATTGAAGAATCATAATTGTTGCAGTTTACTAGAAGTACGTCCGCTATCGTCATCAGACAGCTCGCACACAGTGAACAGTTGTTAATATACATGTACATGCATACTATATATAGAACCTACAAGCTAATTTATTTACTTGCGAATAATGTTCTATAATAGCATAGCGATTGGTCGCTGTTTCCTGTTTTCTGGGCAAATTTGTGGCGACGAGTTTGGTGTGGCGACGAGTTCAGTCTAATCTGATAGCATATGGTTGCATATGTAGTAGATGTGTATTCAAGAGGGCGCTGCGTTAGCATGAGATGGCCAAGTGACTGTTGGTGACAACAGAGACATTTGATGAACAATGGCACAACGCCACATGGGGTTTGAAAAGAGATTGAATACTTGTATATTTGCATCGTTTCGTTTGGATGACAGTATGCATACCAAAGATACAATTGCTCCTCCTAATGAAGATATCATTGACTTTGGAGACAAGTTGCACAGTAATGAGTAATGTCTAAACAAGTAGAGTAATGTCTCTACTTTTCCATTTGTTCTTTCTTTCTATCTCCCTCTGTGTACGTTGAAGAGTTTTATTTCTATTTTCTTCTCCCCTTCTCTCTTTCATTCTTTCTATTTTTATCTCTATTTATCTTTCTATCTTTATCTCTTCCCTTTAACAATTCATGTCATCATCATGATGGCTAGAATAAGTTGTACAATGCAACCTTATATCGCACACACTGAATGGCCTCTCTCTTTCTCCCTCTCTCTCTCAATTTATGTCTTCAATATCATGTTTATGATTAGTTGTGCAACGGAATCATATTTAGCGCACATAATATCTCTTCCACTTTCTCTTCGAATCCATCCTTCAATTTTATCTTATAATGTCTGTATAAACGATTTATAATAAATAATGGTCTTTATATGGTAGGCAGGTTAGCATTATTGCGTCTCTCTCTCTCTCTCTATCTCTCTCTCTCTCTCTCTCTCCTCTCTCTCTCTCTCTCTCTCTCTCTCTCTCTCTCTCTCTCTCTCCATGATCCCGCGTGCATCTCAGACGTATTCTGGTTCTCAACCTCTAAATATTAAACATTTTCTTCCTTTTAGTTTCTGTAAAACCACAATGTCAATGTTTCATCCAAAGGATATCGTTTTTGCTGCATCTTCGCCATGACGATAATATTGCTATCTTTAAGACTCTTCAAAACAGTCAATATTTGAGTACGGCGTGAATACAAATTGTCATATTAATGTCATTTTTTATAGCGAAAACAACAAATTATCAAAATGTGTTCCCAAATGCTCTGAATTCAAATCATTAAAGTTAAAATCATTCTCCTCAAACTGATAATCGGCTTTTTTAAATGCTGTCAGAGTACAACATTAAATAAAAATGTTGCCTCTTTGCGCCTTGTAATGAAATAAAACGTCGTTAAACATCAGTTATATTGAAATAAAATTTGACGTTCAATGTTTCCATAACGGCCAGGTTCGAATGTCAGATAAATATGAATGCATTTGGTTTGCCTCATAACATGCTGCTGGCATTTCATGACACATCTCATTTAGGATGAATCAATTCCCTATTGCATACATCCTAGAAATCCAGGGCACATATCGCTCCGCCAACGGTCCGTCATATGCCCTGGAATCACTCCTATTCACGACGATCGTCTCGAGGCGGGCGGTTTGACCAATCAGCAAAGCTTCAACAGCGAAATCTTACACCCAATCATGTGGAGTGTCTCTCTCAACACTTGGCGAAGTGAAGACGTTAATTGTTTAAATTTATCAAGAGTAACTTATCGTGCAGTGAATGCAACGTTTCATTGGTTGTCTATATGTAGCGGATTTTGGACTTTGCGTACAAAGTAAACGACTATGGTGATTAGGCGTACATCCAGGGTACGTGACGGACCTTTGGTGGAGTATATATGCTCTGGATTGCGAGGATGTATTGCACATACAATTTTATTTCTTTACCCCAATTCATGTTGCGTATCTTTCCTATTTTTTAAAACTATTTTGTACTCTTACATATTTTTATACATATATTCACATTTTCATGTTCGTGTGCCCGTCTTGTGACGTAACCATAATTATGTTCATTATGTTTTAAAATTTCCTTAACGATACATTAATATTCTTGATGTTGACATGGGTGAAAAGACAGGAGAACATATGCGACTTCATGTCACTTTAGATTGCTAAAAATGATCACCCTGCTTAAAGTTAGTTACGTGATCAAATTCAATGTTTCCTTTTCAAAAACCAACACTGGGAACGACATATATCGTGACTTATCGTGAATTATAATTTCGCTTCACTGTCTGACAAATGTAAGTTGAGATTGCGCAAAAGTCACAATATCCTCTGGTAGGCGGAACTGAGTGCTCGGGCGAATTCATTTAATTTTGAGAGGTTGGAAAGACATCGCACGTGCAATTCAAGATACCCGTGACTAAACGATCTACTGCACTGTGGTTAATCTACCGCATACATTTCACCAAATACGCTGAAAGATGAATGACCACATTTTTATTATAATACAACTGTTGAAACAACGCGAGAAGAAACGCAAAAAAAAATCAGAATACGGCGCATATAACCTGCCATCCTGACATAAGTAGTTGCTCGCTAAGGTGGGTGTGTTCAATGATTTCACAGCGCAGGTCATAGCTCAACTTATATTTGTGTATCAGTAATACGCTTTTAAAAAATTAGCAGTGATAGCATCTGAACAAGTCATAGTAATACCCCCATTTCTGGCTCACTTTTACGTAAGTAGAAGCACCGGAGCCTAAAATTGCCACGGAGTGCAGCAATCCCGACCAATTTAATGCGGTTTAAGTGTCTCTATGTTTTAATAACGCTCTACTGAGAAATCTCAACTTGGAAAGTTTCTGTCAACCACGATCCAATTGGGCATGGACTAAGGCAATGATGGAAATGAACTTTCTTTTCAACTCTGACTCAGACCAATATCCGGTACCAAAGACTCTGAGCAAGGTAATTAAGTACGTCAAGGGTATTTGACTTGAAGAGATGAAAATCGAACCAGAACATGCTAACTTTAAGCCGCTATTTAGTTCTGCAATAAGATAGGAAAATAGTTTTTATTGTAAAAGAATTAAACGCCTAATCGTTATAATTGAATGCAGTGAAATTCGTTTAAGTAGATACAAAAAAATACTGAATGTTATATGCTGATGGAAATAAATAAGGGAACGAAGATACTAAATATATTATGAAGTGTTGTTTTTCACTTAAAATGCATTTTGAACATTTGTCATATTTTAATTAATCAGTCATGAATCATGAACTGTTAGTATCTGATGCGTCTCTGGATGGCCCCATTGACATCGACGTGTAACAATGTTTCCAACTACCGTTCCTTAATTTTTTTCCGTCAGTATAATTTCTGTCTTTGATTAATCAATTCTTCACTTGCTCAAAGCGAATTGAGACAAGCACTTAAGGATAGTTAATGTTTGGATTAATCATAATATATAATAATAATAATAATAATAATGTGTACACTTATATTGTGCCTGATCCATGCGGCAGCATGCTCAAAGTGCTCAACCTTGGTTTGTGTCATTAACAATTTGGCGTTTCTCATAATGCATATGACATGCCGACATATACTGACGTCCAAAAGAAAGTATACCAAGATTTCGAGAGACTACTGAATAAATTCACACATGCGTTAGATATACAAGAGATATCCCTTCAAGACTTGGAAATGTTGTCAATGAGATTATGTCAATCAAATTACACTGACCGAAATCTAAGCATCCTTTTGATCAACTACGGCATAAAGACGTAAGGAAAAATAATTAAAATCATTTGGTATACTTTCTTTTGGACGTCAGTATATAGTTGAAACTATGTAACAATCATTTTACCAAGAAACATGACGTTTACCATTGTTTATGGATGACAAGTTCTTTTTTTTCATGCAACGTTTCAGTGTGTATTCTCACACTGTCTTCACACATACATGTATGAAACAGACACACGGTTGAGAAAATAAAGAAGTTGTCATCCATAAAACAACCTCGATGTTTCTAACTAAACTAAACTTCTAAGGAATGCCTATCAAAGATGTAATGATTTTACCAGTTTGGTTAATTGTGAATCAAATACTCGTATATCCTGATGGCCGGTTTTGCAATGAAATAAACCGTTAAATATGAGATCTGAAGAGTCTATTGGGAAAACGGGCTGTCACAGAAATCAGGTTTTGAGAATATTGATTTAACTTTGAAACCATGTTGTTCTGCTTAGTAATTTGTCTTTAATCTTTTCGTTAAAATATAAGCTCTCAGTGATATAAAGCTCTATTTAATACATAATGACAATCAGTGTTTGCTGTAAGGCCATGCAAGTGCACTGAGCCCATTTTTTAGTCACTGACCATCGCAAATCTCTGCTACCAGTATTTCTGAAGACTGTAATCAGGGGCCGCGGAAGCAATTTAATGGGAAGCTGGGGGGGGGGGGGGGTGGTGTTACCAGGTCCAGGTGTATTACAGTGCCCAAAAGATCCGAAAAGCCCCCCAAAAGACCAAAACATTTTGACCCCCCCAAAATGTGGGGCTCGAAACACCCACTCCGACCATTTGTCCCCACCCCCGTAACCGCCGCCCATTGTTCTCTCGCGTCCTGCGATAGAGACAATAGCTCGTATTTTCCCAATTGTGACGAAATCATTTTTCCCTTTAGCTCTTCACCAACTCAGATTAAACATCCAATTGATACATTCTGTCATGCCTTTTCTCATTCTGAATGGTCTCCCAATTTTGCTTCAAGAATCACCTTCTGTACATGTATATTAGCCTTTACCAAACATCTGTTTATACGATTTAGGTCAATTTGGATTTTGCATGAGCATTAACACAGAATCCTCATACCAAGGTATTAATTCATGCAGGTAAATGGTCGGGTCTATACTTCTCGAGGACATAATGAGACGATGACGTCTGACTCGTCAGTCGACTGTTAACCTGGATTATTCTTGTGTTTGTTTGTTTGGGCCCTTTGAGGTGCTTCTGAATGAAGGACTTGCTTTGAGCCCTAATCATTAATAATGAGGGATTGCTGCGTCATCCAGCGTTGTCCATTACACCATAACGAGCCCGAGTTGTCAGTGGTCACAGCACGTGTTTTGTCCTTTGTTTGATGGCCCGTAAGTCTTCTATTATCACCTTCAGCTCATGACGAGATCTGCAACCAACAGGTCCAAAACAGCTTATCATCAATATGATCCAAATTATCACATGTATGGTTTTGAATGGTTAGCATGATCAGGTGGCGCATTAAGTCGTTAAAGAGGTCGAGGTCAAATTAGGAATTTACATTGCGTAGGCAACGTCACTTATATCGGGTATACTGTTGGTCAGAAATGCACGAATTTTTCGGGACATTATTTTGACCAGTCGACAAATGATTCAATCTGTGAGAACAACACCAGCGTACCGTGAGTGGTAGATGGTTTCATTAAACTATGGCTGGTTGATGAAGACCTTTATTGTGCAATGACTTTAAAGCCCAATTATGACTCATGGGCTTTTTCAGAGTCAGGATCTATCCAGCACATGGAAACGTTACGACGACGCGCTTTTTTATTCTCATCATCATCATCATCAACATCATTATCATCACCATTATCATCATCATCATCATCACCAATGGGTCATTAATGGGTCATTCTCAGACGCTACTGGTCGAGTTTTCAAACATGCCATGATGAGAGAACTTAATTGCACTGACCAAACATTTTCCATGACTTGTTTAAACGCAAGAAGCATAAGTTGCAAATTGCAATGAGCTTTAGATTTTCCTCTGTTGTTGTAACCCTGAGAGTGACTAGCAAGCAGAATGACATTACTTCAGTATATGTTGACATTATTGTGTTATAAATATTACCATACTATTGTGTTGTAAATTAATGCGCCTTCAGGATATTGACAATCGGTGTGGTTCATCGTGTTGTACAAATGGTATAGACAAGGACGCAACAACTATGGACAAGGCCGTGATATGTTTAATAAAGGAGAGCATCTTATTCAGCGCGGAATGATGAATCTGTACATGTGCGTGAAGTGTATAATCAAGTGTACCACAAACACAGTGCATGACGAATTACAATGAAATGTTTGGTCCAATCGGGGATTCGAACCCGTGTTGAATCAGGTACCTCTGCTCGCTCTACACGCAACCCAAACAGCGAATGGGACTGGCCCCCAGGAGGCGCTGCCTGGTCGAAGCGGACAAGAACCTTGCGCAAAATATGGAGACTCCCCAACACTGCAGTCTTTTGCATTGCGCAGATTGTTAGAAAGGCTTGCTCTCTGCGTTAAAATTCGGGAATTATTATTATTAGTAGTAGTAGCAGTAGTAGTAGTGGTAGTAGTAGTAGTAGTAGTAGTAGTTCACTTTTGTATAATTTGCACATTGAACATTTGTAACAACATTGTGCTGCAAGTGTGGCCCACTCCAACAATTTGAATGTTTTGAGTCAATCTTCTGTAACATTCGTTCAACAGTTCCTGCTACAGTGTTCCGTTCAGGTCTAAACAGGTACACCAACATCAGCTTCAAATATATATTTGAAACAACATTATGCTGTGAGATGGGGTTCACTTATCACTCACTAAGTAGTAGTAGTAGTAGTGGCAGCAGTAGTAGTAGCAGTAGTAGTAGTGGTAGCAGCAGCAGGAGTAGTAGTAATAGTAGTAGCAGTAGTAGTATTAGTAGTGGCAACAGCAGCAGCAATAGTAGTAGCAGTATTAGTAACAGTAGCAGCATTAGTAGTAGCACTAGTAGCAAGAATAGTAGTAGTAGTAGTAGTAACATTAGTAGTAGCGACAGCAGTAGAAGTAGTAGTAGAAGCAGCGCAGCAGTAGTAGTAGTGACAGCAGTAGTAATAGCAGCAGCAGTAGTAGTAGCAGTAGTAGTAGCAGTAGTAGCTGTAGTAGTAGTATCATTAGTAGTAGTAGTAGTAGCAGCAGCAGTAGTAGTAGTAGTAGCAGTAGTAGTATCAGTAGTAGTAGTAGCAGCAGTAGTAGTATCAGTAGTAGTAGTAGCAGCAGTAGTAGTAGTAGTGGCAGTAGTAGTAGTAGTAGTAGCAGTGGCAGTGGCAGTAGTAGCAGTGTACAGTCGGAGCAACAAGCAAGTCTTGAGCTGTCACAGTTCGTACATATCTTATTGTTGGAACCCAGCCATCTTCTCTGGAATAACCAATCTTGTGAGAGTGTTGCAAACTTCTTACCTGAACGCACAATGAACAAAAGAAAGCTCAACGCTTAATATTTTATGTGCCAAAGTTACACAAAAGAGCAAGATAGGTTACACATTAGTTCATCCTTTTAAAACGCCTAGAAAGCAAAACATCTCTTTAAGTACATGGGGAGTAAAAACACAACACACAACGCAAATTGCTCTACTGGAGAAAGTAGTGAAAGTCCAAAGATACCACTATATATTTTCATGACATTCACCCAAGATAATGTATCTACTTCTCTCACTCGTCCGTTGTTGAACTTTTCACATCTTCGTCACTTCTCCACTGATAACTGTTCGGTTAAGTGCCCTTAATGCGCAAACGCTACTGCATTATGCATACGTTAAACCAGTCGTTGAAAATGGCGTTAAGCAAAACAAAGGAATCGAAGGAAACCCTCAGCTGAGCACGTATATCGTGCAGATTTTATAAGCACTTAAAGATTATCGACATTCAGAAAGTGTTGACGGACACAGCCCCATGTTTCCCTTTAAATGGCGTTTGTTCACGGCCATGACGTCACGTCACGGAACTGACAATGGACTGGTTTGAGCATAGCTTTCTCATGAAACTATTTTAAAGCTGGTTGATTAACTCTTTTAAATAAAGGAGCAAGGATAATTACTTTAACTTTCGACATAATTAATTTATCTGTTGTGGAAGTACACAGAGCAAAGATTTTCGAAAACAGAAGTTTCTTTGATGTGCCGCGCTCTGAAAAGCCACGGCGGTACACAGTTCACCTGCGGGCTTTAAAAATCGACGCAAATTATATTATTAGTTGCAGAGTTGTGACAGGTGTTATACTGAGATGATGTTGTACGTTGTAAGGGCAATATTTCAGACATATAGCAATGTGATGTGCGCACCAAAGTAAAGATCGTTCTTAACAGAGGTCGATAGAAAGAAAAGTGAAAGATCCCATTTTAGTCGTCGAGCATTGAGTTACTGAGGCCTTCATTCAAAGTGAAACCACGTTAAAGGTTTGTTAAGAAAATACAACACTATCCAGGGGTGGCGCCAGCGCCCGGGTGGGGGGGTGAGACGGGGGTCAGGGGACTACAGTAGTAAAACAAATAGCAGTTCATAAAATAAAATTTCAGAGAAAATGTGTGTATTTTATTGCGTTATTTGAAAATGTGTGTTTTTTGTCGGGGATTTTAGACCCCTTATCGGGGACCTCAGCCACCCCGTCGGGGAATTCCTGGCATCACCCATGACGCTATCGTGATTTGTCAAGGTCACATGATGTGTAGAACTATAAATGCAACCAACCCTTTTAGATTTGCTACGCATTTTGAAATTTACGCAGTAAATTCGTATCTTCATGCTTGTTGTAAAATCGCTTCCTTTTGGAAACGCCGTGAACCCCTTGAACAAGGTACTTAACTCCACTTGTCCTAGTCGACCCAGCTGAAGATGGGTATTGGCGCTGCTTGGCGGCGACAAGCTCCCCTAAGGGTGGGACATTAATTTCCATGTTGGATAATACAGTGTTATTATTATTATTATTATTATTAAATTTATTATTACAATTACAATTACAATTATTATTATTATTATTATTTTCATTATTATTATTTTCATTATTATTATTATTATTATACAATTTGATCGGATCGGATGCTGATACCTTAAAGTTGGATACGTGTTCCCAAGCTCAAGATAGGGTCGGTGCGTTCTGTGCGAAATAAATCCCATAAACTATAA
>JAUELE010223173.1:0-12711 GCA_031471655.1 Diodora aspera | reverse complement strand
AGCCAATGGTAACAAACACTCGTGCTCCAGCAGTTCTCGCTACGGACGGAGAAAATCTTATTACAAGACTAGCTGACCAGTGGAGACAAATAATGACCCTTATTCACATCCAGACTGTTTGATACTCGACGTATTTCTGCACATAAGTATAAAAGCGAGGGACTGAGATCTCATCGGAGAGATAATTAGGTTGGTCATTGCACACTCTGACATTTGCAAGCCAACTTCTGTGGAGGCCATTTTGATTCTGTTCTCTGATACGCAGATAGTCTTCTAGTAGGTGTTAGTAACCAATATATCACGCAGTCTTCTAGTAGGTGTTAGTAACCAATGTATCACGCTCAGTAGGTCTGAGTTTCACTTTACTTCTTTTGCCTTTATATCCCCATTCTTTTGCCGAAAATGAAACAAATCATTGCATTGACAAAATGTCTGTATTGACAAGTGGAACTCTTATAAGACTTTTCTCCCTCTTCTCCATGGATTAAATACATTTCAAACATAATTGTAGTATTTCATTGACATGATAGGAAGGGTTTTTTTTTATGGGGGTGGACATTTTGTTATGTGCTCTGAAAAAGAGCTTTAGGAAGCTGAAAGTTCAGAGTCCCCATATTGCATTTGTAGATTTGTATATTCTGCATGAAGTGAAACACAATTGTCTATTAAGCTGATGAATTTTCGATAATTAATCGGTGGTCTATGTGTTTATAAGTGATTGGGTATTTGTTGACTATTTTTCACAGCTCCTAGTTATATTACTGGTACTGTATGTTCACAAGGGGGCGCGGGATAGTGCAGTGGTTAGTGTGTCGGCCCAGCAATCTGCCAGCCTTGGCAGTTGTGGTTCGAGTCCTGTCTGGGCGCCTCTCTTTCAGCCTGGAGAGACAGGAGGTGAGACAATGGTGATGTGGCTGCAAGATTGCTGAAAACCATGTAAAAGACCCAAATCACAAAAGTTATCAAAATAATAATTTTTCCTTCATTAAAATCGCATTTACATGTTTAATATTAATTATTTCAAATAGTGACCCTCTGATGAAAAGATAAATCCACAGTGATGTCTTGTGTCCTTTGATAAGTGTTTGTCATCAGGAATGTAATCTTCTTTTAAATTGTTCATATTCCGACAATTGTACTGGTGAGGTGAATTTTATCACCATCTTTCTTTTCCAGATATGGAAAGTGAATGTCCTGAACATTGCCATGGCAATGGGCGATGTGTCGGCAGAAAATGTCATTGTTTCCCTGGTTACACCGGAACAGACTGTGCACAAAGTAAGTAATTCACCAGTTTCAGATTTCATATTGCTCAACTGCAAGTTCTGGTAATACAGATCAGAAATGTTATTACTTATATACAATAGACCCAGGAAGTCATTACTTATATACAATGGGCGGTACTCGCGAAAATTACGTAGATCATATTTCAGCTTTTGATAAACTACCTCTAATAAAGAAAATGATTAAAGTAGGTTCAAATTGTACTGAACTCGGTACATGTGTAGATTTAATGAATATTGTATTTTAGATATTTTTGTATTTTAATAGAAGAAGGCATTTCCACCCGAGGCATTTCACTACTGTTATGTACAAATTTTGATAATTTAATTAAGATTCCTGAAGTCTTTAATATTTACGTCTGTGTTTATCTGATGAGAGAAATGGAGTAATAACTGTTTTAACAAAGATAGTATCCTATGACAAATCATTTCATTAAAACTGTTGATGATCGAATTTATAACCAGTAAATCCAGGGTTTCTCAGGACACTAAAAAACCTCCCCATGTCTTTGCACATTATTAAATTGTGTGATTTTTAAGGAGCTGCCAAATTAGATTTGTCTGGGGAATTCCCATGCTTTATGGTTCTGAAGTGGTGGATTAACTGGTGGCAAATATTCTCATCCATAGCACAGGAGCCCAAAAAATTCATAATGCCACAAATTAAATAAAGTGTGTTTGATCACTTACTGTCAACTGGGCCAGGAATGGCTGGGCAAATAAACAGAAGATGGGTGTAAATGATCCACATGGTTATCAAAGCCAGGGCAGCTCAACTTTTGGGAATCAAAATGAACTCTGTTATTAATGACCTCTTTCGAGGGAGAGTCGTGCAAACAGATATTATTCAAACTGGGTGAGTCATGACAGTAGTGTCTCGTGATATTTGTGTGTCCCCTCCAAGTCGGTGACAAAGTCCCTCTTGGGATCTCATCCCTCCTTTCTCTCTAGGGTCATTCATTGTCGTACTAATCCCCAATCTTTATGGTGTGGACGCTGGGAGCTAACAAAGTTAAAACTCATATTTTTGTGTAGAATTTATCATTAACCTTGACAAGCAGGCTAAATTACTATGTCTGGACGATGCGTTCTACAGGATACGGAACACGGCACACGAATAAATTCTGTTTTCCAAGAGATCACCTCAAGGCCTGATCAGGCTGGTAATTGGTTTAAGGAATAGAACTGACATCATTGGAGGAATCAGACAGTACGAGAAAACAAATGTATTAGGGGGCACCAATCGTAAAAACCTGTGGGGCTTTATTCCCCCCTGATTCTAGAAAATGAGACCAGCTTTGGTATTCATGACAGGTTCAAATTGAATGACATTTGTGCAAAAGAATGTGTTAAAATTTTGTTAGTGTTGCTTTTGTCTGCTGGTGAAGGGTTGTAACAGTTGTCAGGGTTGACTTGGCATGCAATCACGTGCATGAACTGCAAAGGACAAGCTTCAGACTCAGATTAATCAAAATGTCACCAGCGATGTTTAACCCTCAGAATCAAACGCCAGAATTAAATGGGACTTCCTCCCTTTTCCATCACTCTATCCTCTCTCATTCATCTTGCAGTGATGATGACACTTTGTGCGACAATACCAAATGATTCAATTCAGTCAACAGTCACATAACAGTTTTCTTTTGTCTCAGAGCTACATGTAAAATATCCAGAATATTTCAGCTCGGTGTTCTCATGTTAGGCACTTACAAGGCTTGTTATGTTACTAAATAAAGAACATGAAGGTTTAAGTGAATAAGTAAATACAATTTAAGACTTTAATAAATAAATAGATAGATAAATATAAAAAGTAAGGTTTAAATAATTAACAAAACTAAAGTTTTAAGTAAATAAATAAAATTTGATTTTCAAGTAAATAAAATTTAAGGTTTAACTGAATGAATTATCAAAAAGAAGTAAATTGTTCAGCTCAGATATGATATTTTCACATTCAAGTATCTTGTGAACGGACCCTTTGATCCATATTTGAAAGACACTTTGTTGAATAAAGAATAATATGTTAACGTTTGTACACTTTTTGGATAAATTTGTGTATTATAGTTCTTGAATTATTCATATGCACAACCACTCACTTGATGGGCATGCATTGTAAGCATATATTTGTGAGATAATGTCAATCAATTTCTGATTAATTTGTCAAAAGAATTTATAGTTTGGTACAAATAGCAGCTTTGAGGAAAAGGTCAATGGGCTTTTCACTTTAATATGCAACCCAGACTTGACATCAATTTTGTCAGTTCTTCGACTGGACTAATTTCCGCTGATGGTCATTAGGGCCCTGTAAATTTTTTTACTGACCATTCATTTTCAAAGACCATATTCAGACAGTCAAATTATTATTTCTGAATGTCAAAAAATCAATATGGCTGCCTAATTGTTTGTGAGACGGCCCAAGGCATGATGTCTCCTCTGCAATGTTCTCCATTCCAAAGTGGCAAGAGGTCATTTATGAAGCTCCCACTCTCTGAAGAACAAAGAGCATGAGCCTAATGTTGCTATTTCTATTGGCACCAACCAGGTCACAAATCGCAACAATAAAACCCGCACTAATCAAAAACCTCGACTTCTGTTTCTGTTTTGAAAATGCCAGTCACATTCACTTGAATGGGAAGGGAGTCTATTTTTGAAGTGTTATTATAATTTGGAAATGTAACATTGACAAACTTTGAGGTCAATTTATGTGCTATTGTCTTATAATTACGGACATCCCTGGTCTCGGAGATAGAGGAGTTCCTAATGAAATATAAATAAAGACGCATGTATAGAATTAATATTAATCTAAGGAAAAAAAATGATGGCTATTGTCACAGTTGTCACAGAGCATTTGTTTAGTCTGTGTGCGCCTTGATATCGATGCCAAGAACAAAGGCTATTTGGTTGGGAATGCTTGGCAGTTTGAAAGCATGGGCAGTATGGTATTGCATTGAAGTGCTAAAAAACATTTCTAATGTTTTACTAAAGGAATTAACAGTGTAAGTTCAAACACACTATTCCATTAATTCAAAGAATATTTCACTTACAATATAAATACAAGTTTTAAACATTCCTTTATGCATTGACATGTTGTGCAATATCTCGACATTTTGTAGTGTTGGCCTTGTTCGTGATGCCATTTAATTACATAAATGCAGACAGTGCACGAGTGAAGGAGACACGCAGTTGCATTATGTTGGGTTGCTATCCTAATGATGTATCGTGAGAGCGTGGTATATTTTTTGTCACTGATGGGACAAAAACAAGATGTTTTGTATGCTCCACCCGAAACTATTTTAGATGGGTGAGATTTTATTTTGTTATGTGGAACGATGTGGACATAAATTATTATTGACCAAAAAGATTTGTAAATGATTCGAGTATAAATGGCCGTTTCGTCTCGATGAAAATTTATTACAGACAGGACAGACTGCAACATCACAACTTGGTACCTTCATAAAATACAAAATCCCGGTATCAGATAGGAATTTATCAGCATTGAAACCTGACCAGTGTTGCAAATATCATGGCTTCGCCCTGTATCACAAAGCTGACCTGGGTGATATGGGGGTAGTATAGATGTCAGATTGCTGAACACTACTCACAATGCAAAATCACTGGCTTAAGTTTTTTATGATGTGAAAATATTGGTAGAGGATTGTTCTGAGCTTACGTTGTTCTAAACTACAGTTGTGCGTGAAGTATAGATGTATTAAACAGATGTTGGTGTTGTTTACAGATAAAATGCCAGTTCTCTGCAGTGGACATGGAGAATACCTACACGGTGCATGCAAGTGCTACCCTGACTGGAAAGGGCGAGAATGTGAATACCCTGATAACGAATGTGAAGTCCCAGAATGCAACAACAATGGTCAATGCATCAATGGTCTGTGTGTTTGCTTCATAGGCTACAAGGGTCCTGATTGTGGCATTGGTAAGTAGTAGAAGGTGTCTCCCCTAATGTCTCAAAGGGACTCTCCCAATTGAACGTTTTTTTATGCAAGCAGTGGTGGCTTGGTATACACAACTATTTTCTCTGAGGTGGGTGTTCATCTCTGTCTTTTTAGTTGTACTTTCAAAGTTTAAGAGAGATGAGTTGTGTGCATTTACTATGGGTGCAAGGAAAAGAAAAATTGTTTTTATGCATTTTTCAATAAATTTTTATGCATTGGTGTATTACTTCCATTGAAAGTCATACTGATATTGTGAAATAAATGGTGTTGATTATCGAAGAAGAATTTTTTCCAATTTCAGTACATTTGTCATTGAAAAAAAGCTATAAAGAATGCGAATCTTACATCTAAAAATATACATAAATTTAAGCATAGAATTTAGGGATCCAGGTGTAGAATGCTTCTTAGATTTCTTTCTCTCTTTATGTAGTTCTGTGTAGTTTAGATGTTGTTCTATTATTTTGTCCTTTCATCATGTGTCCATTATTTGCCAAGTTATGTATACATTTAGTTAATTTGAGATTTAATTTTACAAGTATCACTTGTTAAATCTATTGAGTTTAAACTGTGTGTCACATAATTCTTTCTTTCTTATCCATTTAACTTTTTCGTAAAACTCTGATATAATTTTAATAATTTGTTTTTCAAAGGGTGTCTTTATTTACACGTCTAATTTTTCAACAAATCTTGAACTTTTAAATTGCAGTTTTTAAGCAAATAGAAGTTCTTTTAATCTTTAGTTTTGTGAAAAATGTTATGAAGGGATTTGTTGTCATAGCAAAAGAGTTATAATCTTTCAAATTAAAAGGTTTGCTGCATTTTTTTTATGTTGCTTATATTTCTTGCTAACTATTCCATTCTCAAATATGTTTGCAATTTATTTAGAGCAAAATGATTTAATCCTAATAGTATCACATATAAATGTTAACATTTCACACAAAAAACTTGATGAATATAGTTACTGATATAATTTAGTAGAGGGGACATCAATAAATTCAAACAAATCCAACCAATGAAGTCTTGGCTCATTTCGTTTGGGTAATGTTTGAGAAAGTATTTTTCTTTCATAACATCTGGTAGAGTGAAACTGCGTTTATTTTGGCAACAAAATGCACAAATGGGTAGAGAGGAGAATCCAGCTGTAGATATACAAACATCTTGCTGGCTAAAAATAAGCATATGTCTGTCCTCAACTGAACTCGAAAGAACAACAATGTCAGTTCTCAGGTAGATAATATCTGAGGGGGTTGCACTTGCTGACAAGTCTATTGTTGAGTAACTGCTGCTTAGATTTATGCAAGTGATCTGTTTAATGAGTTGTACATTGTTTTGAATCTTGCTGAATATGTATAAAAGTATACAGGAAAACGCATGGAATAATGTGAAAGTTACTTTACAGCAGGTTTTCAAACCTTGTGACTTGCTTCTATTTGATATATGGGTAGCAAAACATGATGCTTATGAAAACAGAAATTCTGTACATGGTAACATCACGGAATATGATTTGACTCTAAATTTCCTATCTCAGTCTTTCCATAATTGTTTGTTCATCTTTAGCTTTGAAACTTATGTGTTTTGCCATTTCAAAGGGACTTTGAGCAATATAAACTATTATTTAATAAGCTGATATGTTGTTAGGAAGTTTGTTAGAATTGATGTTGATCTCTGGTCAAAAGCTAAAGGATTCAACATGCTTATAATTGCTATCAATAACTATGCAAAACTAATTAATATTGATAATTAATGAAGCATAAAATGTTACTTTTCTAAATACAACAGGTATTTGTACTTGGCAGATAATAAAATTATGAAAATTACTAGATACTATAATTCATCAGATTTGTCTCTCTTTGTTAGGTGTGAAGCGATTGCTGATTGCATTCAGACAAAGACGTTTTTCTCACTGTGTGAAAAATGGGAGAATTATGAATCAGTTGGATGAGGTTTAGATGCTTGCCTGTTGAATATGGAAATTAAAGAGAGAAAAACTGTGAAAAATTGGGTGAAAATCTGTAAATTTGCATTTGAAATGGAATATTATTGCAAGTTTAAAATAATATTACCAAACTGTCAAAGATCAATAGATGAAGCCTTCACATGAACGTTATTCAAAACATAATGTGAATAAATGAGAGATAATTTGTTCTGGACACGAGTAGGATTGACTCAACTCTGTACGTTGAGCAGATTATACATGTTTCCAAAGCCCTTTTGAAGATAGGATTTAGAACGATATTGGAATATGTTATTTCTTAATTGACTCTATTAATACCCTTCAAATGACAACAAAACTTCATAACATTCTCTTGCCTATCTTTGCATTGCTAAAGAAAGTGCCATCATTTGAAGTTGTTTCAGAAAACAGTGTCTCCCGAGTGTGGGAATTTGGTATGTTTTGATAAAATTTGCGAATTCAAACGACACAAAACTTAAGAACTCTTTGTACTTTAACTTGGTAACAAACATTCATTGTCATTTGTCAAGACTCCATGATTGATTCTATGCTTCTCTTGACATTTCTTCAGCAATGCACCAGATAGGGTAGAAATGATGTGCAAAACAATGGGAATGCAATTTCTTTTTTTGATTCCTTTGTTGGACAGTACTGCATTTTCACTGTGCCTATATCACAGAAAATGATAAATCATCACATTTAGATTAAAAACAATTTTCCAGAGTCAGTTTATATGGAAGTTCTATAATTGTTTCAAATTGAAATAAATGTTTGTCACAAGAATCTATTGTTTGAATATTGAAACTGGTACCAGTGGAAATGTCCTGAGTTACTTCCCCTTGTTTTGCACTCTTTACATTACTGTGTCTCTTTTAGTGTGCTTGCTTATCTCTGCACTCTTCTGTTGCTTCGTCCTCAGTTGACTGTAAGGTCTCCAATTGCTCGGGTAATGGTGTGTGCATACACGGCCAGTGTATGTGCTTCAAGGGATTTAAGGGCAGTGCATGTAGCATACCCGACAAAATTAATGTCACACAAATATGTGCAAAAGACTGCTCTCAACATGGCGTTTACGACGTGGAGGCACAACGCTGCATGTGCGAACGGCATTTCACAGGAGAGGACTGTGAAAAAGGTAATGCATCATGGAAAGGAATGCTGTTAAAAGGGCGTGTAATCATTCATAATCGGCTTTGGCCTCTACTTTTACCTGTAGTCTCTAATACATTCTTAGTGCTAACGCTCAATTTGGCTGACTACTTGTGATGCAAATACGGATGCCTGATTGATAGTGTGGCAATAAGGATGCTGCCCCCACTACATCATCAACATCCTCATCTGCCACAACGTGGTCACTCTAAGCTTTGAACTAGTCACCTCTCCCTATCTACACGTAACCAAGACCCGTTGAATTCCGTTGAACTAATTATAGTGGGCCGTCTTCAGTCTTGTTCCACAAGTAACAACCAATTAGGTTAGAGGCAGCAAGCAAGTGTTATGCTTTACTGATACGTATTTAATTAGATAATCAGCAAGCATGATGCAATTACCGAACATTTTCTTTCTGTGCATGGTTTATTTTCAGTTTGTTCTTCACCCTTTTTCAGTGTTGTGTTTTGATATGTTGTAAATGCATGTAGATCAGCACAGGTTTGTTCTGGTTCAATAAACATAACAGTATGTGGCTTATTTGTCATCTGCTGTCAGAGATATTCCTTTGGGATTAATTAAACTGTCTTTGAGTGTTAATCCCATCAAAGGAATTGTGATCAAGGGGGATAACCATGCTGGAGATGAATCACAAGAAGGGTGCTGGGACCAGAAAGTATGGCGACAAAATATGATTAAGTTCAGGATCATATCTAGTTTAATTCATGGCTTGTCACTCGATTCATGATTGAACATTGGATTGGTCTCCAGGAAATATTAAATACTCCACAGAGATGTGGACGGTGCCAGTTTCATGTGACTCTCATTTCTTATGCAAATACGAAGTGACAATTTACCAAGATCACCTTTCACTTCTTCATTTATAAGGAAAAGGTGAGGGATAGCGCAGTGGTTATCGACGGTGTCGGCCCCGCAATCTGCCAGCCTTGGTGGTTGTGGTTCGAGTCCTGTCCAGGCACCTTTCTTTCAGCCCGGAGAGACAGGAGCACAGACACCAATGTGATGTTGGTGAGACTGTGATGATGTTGCTGAAAGTTTTAGCTGTCTACCACGTTTCATTGCTAGATTAATTTAAATGTCAAGTTGATGTAATAGTTCTGAGTCAAAGTTACAGCTCACCAATTAATAATATCGCTACTGGTATCATACTGACAAAAGATTAATCAGGACATTAGCTCGCGTATACTGAAAAATGTGTCTTTTTAATGTCTAGCCTGAGCCCAGATATTTTAACATTGACATAAACCTTTGATCTGTTCTTTGAAAATTCAGAATGTTATTCCACTTGCTTCCATTTGGTATGATACAAGATATCGTTTTAGCCCAGTATCCATTTAAAATAAAATCATTTCAGGTGAAAATAAAACTCGACCTTTGTATGTCACAAATATTTGTACTTTCTCAAGGGAATATTAATGTAACTAAAACTAACATCTCTCACACTATCTTTTAGATACATTATTTTTCTTTTAATCTGCACTCTACAAGTTTATTCCAACTTATCTGCATTGAGAATGGTTAATACAAGGGCACCTGCTGTAAATGCCATCTCCAGATAGTGAGAATTACTGAAATTTTGTGTTCACATTTATTGGCCTGGGTTATGATCCATGGAACCAGTTAACATCCTTCATTGAATGAGGCCTTTGAAAATGGTTGTGTTATGATCTGGGTAATTCTTATGTAAATAAACTGTGATATAGCTGTGAATATGACAAGCCTACACTTAACAAGCTGAATGAGATACATGTATCAAACTACAAACTTTTCATTCATCAGTTTTAGTTGTTTTCATTTAATCACACACTAATTCACAGAAACATCTAAATGGCAACACCACTTTTGCTGAATTTGAAGCGTATGTACATGTTATAGAATTATGGCATCAAAGTAAATATTTATAATGTACAGATATTTATATTATGTTATACTCGAGACTTTTGAGATTCCAAAACAGAAGATATTTTATCTTGAAATTATTAAACTTCAAATAAGTGTGCATGTTTATTCATTGTTTCCAAACTAAACAAGGTATGAATAGAACATGATGTTCTTGGATCTCTGTGTGCTGTGTAAATAGAAAAATCTTAGAGTGGGTGTCGCTTTCAATTTCTGTGCAACTGACATATGTGCATGTTTTCGCCTTGTGCTGAAACTCGAGTACGTTTGGGACTTGTAGTCAAATATAACACAGATATGCACTTGTGAAAATGTTGCAAGTTTGTATTTAACCTGCAAGGAACCGTAAACTTAATATCGGAATGTAATATATTTTGGTATTGAGCTGTTTGATTGGCATGTTTAAAGGTTACAAATCGGTAAAATAAAAAGTTTATGTGAGTTCGAATCCCAGGCAGGTGCCCATCTTTCAGCGCAGATATTGAACTCGGACACCCATGGTGATGGGATAGCGCAGAGGTCAGCGTGTTGGCTTGGTAATCTGTCAGATTTGAAGGTTTGGGGTTCGAATCCCAGTCAGGTGCCCATCTTTAAGCGCAGATATTGAACTTTGGCACCCATGGTGATGGGGTGTGGGATAGTGCAGAGGTCAGCTTGTTGGCTTGGTAATCTGTCAGATTTGAAGGTTTGGGGTTCAAATTTTACCTAGATGTTGAACTCCGACACAAATGATATAGGTTATATACCTGAAAGAGGGCAGTAAGCCACATTGAATCCCAAATAATTAACTCAGTCACTGAAACTCTTCATAAAGCTGTAAGAAGTCTTTCTGAAACATTGCTTTTTAAAGGAAAAAGAATTGTTTTTCATAGACCTCATTAAAACTCTTGATTGAGTTTGGTTAATACGGTGAGCGGTACATGTATTAAACTTTATGTACCAGTATGAATCATCAGCCTGCCAAATCTCACACACGTGGAGGAGCCTGTAAATAAATAAACCAGTTATTAGTTAAGATCTTCTTTTTTTAAAAATTAAAATGATTGACAGCATGTAACTGTTAGGGTGAAACATTATTGGTTTAAGTTCAGTCAGATTAACGTACCTGTGATATGCAAGTGACGAAAAAGATGTCCTGATCTTGAAAATATTTACATACATTTTATCAGCATCACGTTTGCACTGTTGGACTTTTTATAACTTTAAATTGAAATTAAAAGTTGAATTTTGAATGTTTGTTGTAAGATTTAGAATTAATTTGTGGGTCATTTTGTTTCTGCATGGAAGCACCATTGGTTCTGAATTAAATGGATATATGAATTGTGTAATATGCTTTGAACTGTAAAATCATCAGAATAATTCAGTTTGGAATATGGTGACTTTCAAAAATGATAATTATCCAATCTCCAAAAATGAATGAATGAGATAGACTTGTGATTTTGGAAAATTAATGCAATAGAGAGCAAACATACACTTTTGTCTTCTTGGGTTGTCATAGTTTAAAAAATTGGCAAACCTAAATGTGTTTGGATGGTGTTTAAATACAGAGACAGAGGTAAAAGATGCATCAGGCCCACTTGAAATATTTTCATGGCATGATGATTTGTTTTGGTTCATTGTTCTCGAAGAATTAGTTTGCTTGAAATTTTGAAATGTTCTACTAATCTTGTGCTTTGTATGATGTTTCAAAATTTAAGCGATACGAGTATGCACTTAATAATCCTTTAAACACATCATCTGATAACCAAAATGTTTTATAAAAGTAACTGATATTTCCAAAATCTAGGCTTAAAGGAAAGGTGATCAATTATTTTTTCATACGAGTTCAGTAATTCTGCTATTATCCGATATTTTACATTTAAACATGTTTGTAAGTAACTATTTTGTTAGATATGAAATGATACTGTGGGTAGCACTGCAAAGTCAAATGCTGTATTTGGAAGTTGAATTAGATGGTCATCTCCTGTTCAATGCATTTCTTGTTAGTAGTGAAAGCATTTGTTTCACAGAAAATTGTCGACTCGAGTGTGTCCATGGTTTCTGCAAGCACCAGAGATGCGAATGCGATGAAGGCTACACTGGTGCCCTCTGTGATCAGCTCAAATGTGACCATCGTTGTGAACAGCATGGATTCTGTGCCAATGGAACTTGCTTATGTGACCGAGGCTGGAATGGAAAGCACTGTACTATTGGTAAGAAAAACAATGTTTACAACCCATGATATAAATGAGTATATAAATTTACCTGTTATTCATTCTGTCGTTTACATTATTTTGAGATGAACTAAAAAATTTAAATGTCCTTTATGCCAAAATAATTCTGAATAACAGGGCTCCAAGTTGCGAGTGAATTGGTCGCTTTTGCTAGTAAAATCTGAAAAATGCGACCAAATATTTTAAACACTTACGTTTTAGCGAGTGACAAATTTTGGCTGGTTGGACACAGTTTGTTGATTCTTAAA
>JAUELE010223162.1:0-12712 GCA_031471655.1 Diodora aspera | reverse complement strand
TTAATCAGTAAAATAATAATAATCGTTTTTTTTTTTCCCTGTTTCTTTTTTTTCCAAGCAAAAATTGTTTCTTTTTTACCTTCCTCTTCTGAAGATGCCTCGGTACCACCGAACGAAGCACTGCGCCTAATTGCGCATGCGTTCCTTTCCAGGTCATTACTGGCGGCCTAATCCGACAGGAGGTCAGGTGACAGCGGACACCGGCGAAAACTTGAGCAATCCATCTATAGACTTGATGAAAGCTCCATGACCACCATCTGGCATAGGCGGAATTCGAACACAGTCGTTAATGTGTTGACAGATTCCTGGACCAACTCGCCAACAAAATGCACAAAGAGAAAGCACTGTGAAACACTGAAACACCAACCAGCTATTAAAAAGAATTATATTTAGATCATTTGCACCGGAAACGTTTATCTTTTTGGAAAAGCGAGCATGCGCACATCCCGTTTCTATTCTCGAGCAACCCAAATTGCTGGTAAGCATTCTTAACAAACAACACGATTATGTCACATATCAGTTGCTGTGAGTAAACCAAACAAAAGTAAATAGTAAACAGTTTGCAGAGATATGTACTTTATTTACTTTTCAGTTTATGATTATGAAATGTATCAGGAATTGTATCGCGCCCACTAATATACTCAATCTACTCCGCTAAAAGCATTAACAACCAAACGTACGCCTGCCATCAATAAGAAAATATTTGAAGAGAAAATATACTTTCTTTTGGACGTCAGTATATAAGAAGATTAGTTACTGGTAACATAAGGAAGCACAGTGGTTAGTGTGTGACCGCCCAGTAATCTGCCAGACTTGGCCGTTGTTTGAATCCCACCTGGGTACTTTTCTTTTGGTGAGCGCATTTTGGATTTTACATGGTTTGTGGCAATCTTTCAGCCACATCACCATGGTCTCACCAAAGTCATATTGGTGTGAGGCTCCAATCTCCGGGTTGAAACAGAGGTACCCGGGTGGAGCTCGTACCATGATTACCAAGGCTGGCAGATCACTGGGCTGACATGCTAACCACTGCACCATTCCATGACCCACTTTTCTTTTAATGCTAAGATTGAGCTTTGCATTGACATGATGCAGATGCCGAAGTTGTGATATGCTGAAAGACTGTCAAAGCTTAATTAAAGCCCAAATTTATCTTGCTCACCTGCATAAGCCAATGGGCACCTTTTGACCGGGGTGGGGGGGTTTTGGGGGGGTGTGTGTGGAGTGTGGAGAGACCTAGCTTCTTGCCTGGAAAAGCTATGTAATGCTCAATGTTGCTCAAATAATGAATGTTATTGCCTGGTGCATGAGCACTTCTGTCCAAAACTTGGGTCACTTGCACCGCTGGCCCTCGCTCAACTCGCATGCCTATACGCACTAGTAACATATGCAACTCACTCCCTCGAACACGAACATGTAAAATCTCCAAAGACCAACAATGAGTCTACTTGTAACTCACCAGTTCAACCCATCGACTCTCTCACCCACACTCACTCACCTATATATGAAGACAAATATCTGCTCGCAAGAAAATTCATTCTAGTCAAGTGCCGAGGCTATTTGTAACACGCCAGTTCCGACCATCCACAGTGACGTGTCAACTTGTTACAGTCTGCTCGTGTCAAAATCCTCAAGTAGTTCTTATTGACTCAGCTTGACACCAGTTTGTTCCTCAAATAACCTTGTTGACTCGGATGCAAAGGTATGTGAAATCAACAGCCGGACCAAAAAATCTTCCTGAGTTGTCAAAATGTTGTCAAAACGATCACAACGATTGGCATTGTATTTTCTCCATAACAAAGTCTGCCACACTTTTTTTCTTGCCATGCTTGCTTCCTGCTTCAAGAACCTATGTTAAATGAACTCAGACGAGGGGTGGGGGGTAGGTGGTTGGGGATCGGGGTGGGGGGAGAAGATTCACTTTAACTTTCAAGTAAATAGAAAATTATAAAGCAAAAGGTAAGGTTGTTATTTCTACAGATGACAAGAAATTTTTTTAAGTGATTTTGCATTTAATTCAGCTATTGCTAATCTGTCAGCTATGGCAAAACTTTTGACAGGTTCGAATTTTTGGAAGTTTTACCATATATGCTAACAAAGTAGTCAGCTAAAAGTGATAATTAATTTTCATATGTATTCAACAATCTTAAAGAAATATATACAAGAACCCCCTTGCATGGCGTCATTCACAACATGGACCCAGTAGTGTAATGCTTGTTATACAAGTTAACTCAAATCAGGGTCTTTTGCAGACAAAAATATAGTCTCTGAAGTAAGATTAAAATTTCTATTTTTTATTAAAAAAATTTAAACGATATTCATTTTTAATAACATAAATAAGATCCCAGAGAATATGCTTACTTCAGCTGAAGCTGCAGCTATCTAGACTGGGAAAATATCTAAACTGTGTGCTTGTCTTTGTTAAAATAAAACTTCAGGGTCTGGATGATTAGCACTTTTGCTTTCACTTTTCCCACTACTGATCTCTTTTTAAACCATCCTCTTTCTGATGTGCATCCCGCACACCATTTTGTGTATGGCTGAAAAACTGCCTAGAAATTGTAAAACCTGAACCAGTCGGAATCCCTGATTTAGACCTACAAATATGCAGACTTGTACACTTGTACATTACCACCACTAAATGCAAGGTAAGGAAGGTCCTTGGACAAATTACCCAACAACTCGGCACAATTACCTTATCCAGTGTCAAGTTTAAAGCTATTATGGAATTATAACAAGAAGAAGTGAGATAAAGCCACTGCAAGCAGACGGTCCTGGTAAGACCTGTATACAAAAGAATCGGCAGGAGACCCTCGCGGCTCGGCAAGCTTCTCCTCAAAGATGAAGGTTACCCACGACTGGCAGGTAAAAACAATACATCCAAACATTAATGTGCCGCGGCAGACTCATTTCAAGCTTGTGATAGTGTCAGGAATATCTATCATAAGGCGGGAAATACTTATAGAAAAACACAAGACAATAACCCAACAGTCTGACACAATTATTGCATTGAATCAGTCTCGCTGTTGTAGTCTTTGGCCCCAAAAGATGTTTCAGCTAATTTAAAACTGGTACGTACGTTTGTTGTTTGATTTGGTTTACTTTCAGATATTGAAGGTAAAAATAATCTTCAGATAACGTAAAGAAGCCCAGGTGAATCTTTTTAGTGGCAAGATATTGCAGATTAGTTTCTAAACAAGAAATTCTTCTCCTCAGCGGCAATGATAATGTCCGACTGAGACATTCAGGTTTTAGAATGAACCTGAATTGGTGAATTATTTAAGATTACAAAATAAATATAATTTTTAATATCCACTTTTAGAATTTTGCTAATTCGTTTTTGACGTAATAAAAACTGAGAATCTTGGGGTGTTTTGTTGGAGTCCTTTGAATTTGTTTCATATTGGTTGTTCTGGGTTGTTTAACAAAAGAGAATTATTTTTTGTGCAGTCACACCTTCCCTAAAACCCTTGTCCTTCTTGAACTTCCTTTTCAGGATCCACTTCATCCTGGTGATTAAACTCTCATCCCAACTTCAACAAAACTTTGTGGTTGGCATCTGTTTATTCACGGGAAGAAGACAATCAAATCACAAAGCCTGTTTCCACAGTTTAATGTCAACTGTCACCCAACTCCATGTCTCACAACTAATCTGTTGTCTGTAAAAACCGCAAGGGCGTCTTACACTCGAAAGGTGTTTTCCGATGCATTTTTAAGTTAATTGTAGCATTGCTTCCCCCCGCTGTTCAACTCCCAACCTATTGCTCATGATTGCTCATCCATTTTTACATCACTTTCATTGATTTCCACTTTTCCTCAAGCAGACGTCAATCTTGAGCAGCCGCAAAACTGGAAGAGCAGACGTCAATCTGTGCAGGCCTTCAAGCATGAAATCTTTCACACCTCTTTGCCTATTTACACTGACTTTACAGTTGGATGAAGGGGGATGAAATTAAAGATGGTCCCAGATCCACAAAATGACTATCCTCGAAATGCCTCAGTGCTTGCATAGTCTCGGTTTTTCAAAGAGGAAATGTATGGATACTATAAAACACAGGCTCTCCTATTTTTGTGACACTTTGTGGCTTTGATATTTTTATAAGGACTTCCTTAAACTTGTCAGAAAAGTCCTCCAAACATGTTGAAGATCATATATTTTGCTCAAAATAAAAGGACAATTTGGTTGGAAGAAATATGTGAGTGAGCGAGTAAGTGGTTGAGTGTGCAACTAACCGTGCATGTCAGAGGACTCCATTTGCTGCATATAAGAACATGAATAATGATGGACGAACCAGAGTTATGCCAAGTTCTACTAAACTAAACATTAGTCCATGAAATATTTTATTTTATTTTTCTTGTATGTTCCTGGAAGAGACTGGTTTCTACAGCCCCCAGGTTTATGTATAGAATCACCTGGACTAGATTTGATTGCTTGAGCAAGACTGACTCAGGGTTTTATCAATAATCTTAGTCAAGAAACAAGGCTTGAGTTCTACCTAAGATGATTTGATATCTTGGCAAATCTGTCTTCACAATGAATGAAATCTTTAACACTGCAGCAGGCTTACAAAACAGGTTTGAAGTTTAAAAAAAGTCATGCAGAATTCTGAAATGCTGTCAATTTGAAGGATTTCAATTTCAAATCCATGCCAATAATGGCCAGTATCTCATGAGCAGTCAAAACCAGACAGACAGACAGATGAAAACAGTGAAAAGACAACAGGTAATTAAGAAAGCAAAGGACAGGTCCTTGACCGGAGCCACTACTTAGCACAGTTTAAACTGACAGCATCATGTGACACATATGCATGGTATTGCTACATCTCCCCTAAAATGAAGCCAGCATTTCCAAACACACTGGGTCTCTCATCCTCCGCTCTATTAGCACTGTTTTTTCTAGAGATCCAGGCCTATCTGGGATTCTCTTCATTGGACAGAACTTGGAGTCAAGTGCGGAGATGAAGGGTCCGATACCAGGAGAGCATCCATATGGATAGACTGTCTGCTCAAGATCTGTACCGATGGAAAAACATTGAAGCTGAGCATTTGGTCTACCTTCTTCGGGCAAATGTCACTCATTATTCATACATGCCATAAACCCATACCTGCCGAAGGGGGAGATCCAGCTTGAAAAAGGGAGAGATTGGCTTCCCAAAGGGAGAGCTTTTTTAGAACTGTTATATATATACCATAGACATCTATAAAAAAAAAAATTAAAAACAATTTGACCCAAAAAAATAGATTTTGTAAAATGACCAGGAAGGTAGAGGGTATTTTAAGGAAATAGTTAATTAATTAATAATATCATTATGTTACAGGATTTTTAAACAAAACAACAGCTGAAGACTCCATATTGAACATCAAAAGACACTACATGGTTGAGATGGTTCATGTGTAGTAAATTTTGTAAAAGTAACTGCCCTTGCAAGTATCTGTGACACCTTGTCAGAAACTGGGCAATCCCATGGGCCAGGTTCTCTATGAATTTGGTGAGAATCCAAACACAAATCCAGTTTTTGAAGTCCCCTAGCTGGGAGACACTTACATGCTAATGACAACTGGGTACTTAGGATCTTCTTAACAACCTGTCTGATTTTTGGGGTCATTTAGGAGGTCAACATCAGAAGACTAACCAGGCCTATAATGGTCACTTGGGAGATGAACATTGACTGACCATGAAATGCAGGGAGATAGTCAGCTGGTCTTGAATGTTCCATGGTCAGTTGAGTCCAGTCCTGACCCCAAGGGACATGTGACCTTTGTCACCTGGGTGAGAATGATCTGGCATCTAAGGACACTGCGCTTACTAATGAAAAGGCTTAATGAAGTTTCCATACAGATTGGACCTTGATTAAACTCAGAAGTTGACCCATACCAAATCAGCAAGGAAGTCCATAGGTCTGGATTAACTTGGACTACCCGACCTCATCATTAATTACTTTATGGATTTCACAAAAACAAGATTTATCTGCACTCAAAACAAAATATCTAAAACACATATATCTCCTCATGGATTAATGAATAATATCTTTAATAGGGATGTAAAGTTTTTAGGCAACTCCCAAATCATTCACAGAGTAAAAAACATGTTAAGAGACTGACTTCATTGAGAGGTTTGTATTTGTTATGTGTCTTTCTCCAATATTTTAGCTTTATTACAACACTATTCTTGTTTGAATTTGGTCTAAGGCTGACAGTCAGCTGACCCTGAGATCTGCATTGGACTTTTGTAAAGCATCCTGTGGGGCATCCGGAGTGTGACGCGGTGTCACTTAGATAGAATAGGGCCTCAGTAACCCAATGCTTGTTGTACAAGGCAACTAAAATAGGGATCTTTTGCTTTCACTTTCTTTTCTATTGATTCTTTTTATGAACTATCTTTTCACTCGATGTGCACATTGATGTCATGTTGCATCATGGCTGAAATAGTGCACTTGCAACGTAAAACATCATTTCAACTTTCAACTTTTGTAAAGATCCCGAATCAAGGCACAGAAGACTCAACCTCATCTGGTTCTATGATCCTCCTCTCTGCTTGGGACAAGCTTAGGCAAGAAAGGCAAAATAGTCCCAAGAATTATAATCGACCTCTGATTTTACACATATTTCTGCCTAAGGTTGAAAAATGTCCAAGATTTAACATGAATTTCAGGCACTATTCACTATTGTGAAAGCTTAGACTTCACCAACCTTTCTCTCCACATCTGACCTTGGTGATACCTGATACAACCTCCACAAAGACTGATGGACTACTTTTCCACCATCAACCATTGTAGTATTAGGTGCCAACAGAACATGACACCGCCATGAATTTGAAGCGTGACCATATTCTCCACATTTCATGAGTTCATGTCTAGACAGTGGGTACTCTTCAAGTCAGATCTGCATAAACAATAGATCAAACCAAGACACAAAAGAGTATTAATTTCGCACTGGGAATACAAGATGAACGGCTGTCTCCCTCACATAAAAGCTTATTACGGATACCTATGGTCATGTAAATGTCCAGACATCCACATTCTTGACGAGTGATAATTGATCAAATGCATAGATGGGGATCGTGGACTTGTCTGTGCCGCGACCAAGACTTCACCAGATGAAAGCCATTACAGAACCATTTCCTTCTCTGTTGTGTCTCCAAGTCAACCATATTTAATTGTTTGGAATATCAAATATGGTACCAAGCTCAGTTGGTGTGTATGGTGAATCACTGTGAGAACTGAATTTAATTCAAGCACAGTGGTTCCAGAGCCTATGCTACAACTTGCAGTAAAATATTAGTATGATTATAGTTACAGTAAAACTTCGAACTTCTAAGAATTCGAAAAATGTTGATTGTTACCTTCAGCAGTTTCCACAATTTGGAATTTTTGACTTACTTTTTGGTTTACAATTTCCCAAATTTTGTATTCTAACTTTATCAAAGATAACTAATTTCCAAAATTTCAAACCCATAAAAAAGTAATTATTTTTTTTCAGTTCGAAATTTTTGAAGTTTTACTGTATATGTCATTTGGTTGTTAAATATACTCTTTAAGGTCAGCGTCTATTGTTTTCTTTGTAGAACCAGTCAATTTTCATTCGTTATGTCTGTTTTAAACTGAAATCCATTATAAGTAACAAAGTACTACTTATGGTACCTCCATCTTATTTCGATAGAAAATGGAACTCAACATTACCAAAAATATCTATTAGTAAGTCAGTGGCGTAGCCAGATAGGTAACTATGAGCCTTCTCCTCAGATATTCTTGTCCCAACCTCCTTGTTGCTCACCCCAAATGAAATGACAAAAGATAGTGTAACTGTACAATTAAAGTTATCCCCCTAAAATGTAACACTGTCCCACTCTTGTCCCCTTCCACAAACACCCATGCCTAGCCATGGTACAGTCTTTAACGATTTTTATCTTTAACAATTTTCCGAAGTCATGCCAGTCAGTTTTGTGCTTAACATTCAGAGATAAGCGATGTGACCAGTGTGTTAGAACCTTTAGCCGGAATACAAGCCGGCTACTATCACTGGATTCAAACATGACCACCAAGGCTGTTAGAATACCCTGATAAGTATCCACTACCCTATTCATTACCTCTGTTTCAGAAATAGTTTAAAGGACATTCAGGGACATCTTATCTTCCAATGTAATTTAGCAAGAAGAATTCCAAGTCACGATATGTAATTTATAGTGTGCAAAGGTAAATATCCACCTATAGCATTTACCTTAAACGTTCACACATCGCTTCCTGTTAGAAAATTACTTGCATCCTGTTCTTGCAAATACATTATCATTCAAAGGTCACCATGACCTTGAAAGTACAATTCTATATCCAGAAACCATCTTTAATAGCAATCACAGAATAATCAGATGTGTTAACTGCACGCACTTCTAAGAAACCTTTCTCCCAACCCTCCCAGTCATACCCTAGAGAGGAGCTTTATATCCTAACTACTCTATCATATATCCTTCATCCCCTTTGTACCCCTTCCCTCCAAGTCACTCTTACAGGGATGGAATATAAATTAATCTTGGGGTGAAAAGGTTTAAAATAATCATGAGAACACCAGAAAAACTAAAACAATTATCTCATTCGAGGAGTACTTTAGCAGTTAATAAATCAGAATTAGTTTCAGGAAAACATCATTTTAACTTAACCAGAAAAAAAGCATTTTGTACAACCAAAGATGGATCTTATCAGAATAAGACAAAAAGCTATTTCCTTACAACAAATTAGAGGCTTTGACAAAATACTTATTACTACATAATTGGAAAATGAGATAAATCATTAAAATGTTTTAAATCTATCCTAATTGCTACATACATGATGATTTATTTTTGAGAGGCATAAATCTCAGAAATTAATTTAGTAAAGAAAGCAATTAGCTGTTGTAGCCTCAACATGTTGGCAAATATAGAACCGATAAGATGAGATATTCCAAAAACATATTCCATTTATTCTTGTCAGCATGACCGGCTAAACTCTGAAGGGACAGCAGTTCATACCTCCATCGTCATAAAGCAAACACAGAATCCTCCCGTACCCTTGGGGCGTAGCTTACAAAACAGAAGTATGTTGAAGATCCCCTCCTAATCTTTTGATCTCTGACTATAAACAATTGATGACTTGTTATGCATACTAAGAGATGATCGCGTTGCATGTGGAAAAACAGTTTCTGATTGAGCGACCATATTAGTTTTGCAAATAATTTTCCCTGGGGATCTGTCATTGAATAATTACGCAGTGTGGGAGAATTCTGATGTAATGAGCTCTCCCTCGACTATCAGCAACTCTCCCGCCGATTTTGGATCACAGCGCTATCAATATCCGACACATCGCTTCATGCTCCTAAAATATCAAATGTTTTGTAGAAAATTCTTCTAATAAATCAAACAAATTTTACACAAAGACCTGTTCTACCATTACATCACAGCAGTTGTCTGAAGAAATTTAGAAAGCATTGTGTTACAATCCACTGGCCACTCCGGCCTCCACAGAATCAAAAACAAAAAGTTCTCTTTGATCTTACAGAGTCATGCTGACCCCTCTTTCCAAAAAGTTAAAAATTCATGAACTGATAGTTTCGCAGCAACATATATATACTCCATTCCATCCATTCCCTTTAGATTTGACATGTAAAACTGTGAGACATATCTTCTATTATCTTGACACCTCTGCATCTGTTGTGCAATCATCCATCTTCCCATGCCTATTTCTGAATCTTGGTCATCTAATTATAAAGTCAGATACCTTTATCACAAAGAAACTTTTAACGGGCCTCGTAAATCCTATAATTCCTTATCGCACAATGATATTCATGAAGCATGTTATCATTATTCCCAAATCCCCAAAGAACAAGGCGCTGTCTTAAAAGCCATTATGAAGTTGACTTATGTTTTCCACTCTGGCTATAATGACAACTGGGACTACCACAGAATAATGCCACTTGTGAACAGTAGCTAGAATACTTCGGATGATACAGTCCAATAAGATGTTTTGTGTGAAGCTGTCAAAATGAAATTGGCCAAATATGTCTCGGTGATTAGAGATGTCCACTAACAAATTTACTTTTGACAGCTCCCACCATGCGAATATTAGCTTTCATGCATCAACGCCTACAGGAATGTTTGATTGAATGTTTGTTTGTTACATTACTTTCACAAAACATTCAAACTAAAATCAACTAATGAACTAATCCCCAGCAGAACGAGGATCTGGGATTTGAACAAATAACAATAATGATTTGAAGAGTACAGTAGCTACAATGGTTTGAAGAGTACAGTAGATTCAATTGTTTGAAGAGTACTGTAGATAGAATGGTTTGAAGAGTACAGTAGCTACAATGGTTTGAAGAGTACAGTAGATTCAATTGTTTGAAGAGTACAGTAGACAGAATGGTTTTAAGAGTACAGTAGCTACAATGGTTTGAAGAGTACAGTTTGAAGATGACACCAACTGATAAAAAGACTGCGGCCACACATCAGTTCAGAGAGCTGGATTTGAAGCAAAAATGTTTGCTTGTCTGACAAACACATCTCTGTTCCAGTTCCTAGACTTTATTTAAGTCTTCTCAATATCTTACATTGGCAACTTAATACTTAGGTAGGCACGGTAGCTGTGAGGAACAATAGGCGTCGGACTCATGATCCGAGTTCGGTCCCCTTGGACAAGGTACTTAACTCCACTTGTCTCAGTCGGCCCAGCTGAAAATGAGCATTGGTGCTGCACTGAGGCGACAATCCCCCTTAACCGCTTGGACCCGGGAGACAGCAGTTGCGTCCTCGCTCGCTATGCTTCTCAGCCGGGGGACACAGTGTGTGTGTCCTCACTTGCCACAATAATGCATCTGTTGTTTCTACTGATTGGTGTGCTTTTTACTGTTGAAATGAGGTTAGATAAGGTCTGTTTTCATGTTAAATACTGTTTTGAGGCACATTCCACTGCATTATGAATGAAATATTGCTGCAATGTAAAAATTCATTTCAATCACTCACTATTATATAAGGAATAAGCTCACTGACTACTTGGTAAAAGCATACAGCATGCGTTGCATGCTTATCTGAGTGGCGAAGCTCCCGGCATGCCGAGGTCCCGCTCTCCCCGGGTCCAAGCGGTTAAGGGTGGAAACAGAATTTCTGTTTAGAATCTTGAATAATACAGTATTATTATTATTATTAAACATCTGACCAGTACAACTTTAAATATGAACCCTCAGCACCATTTATTTTCTGTTTTATCAAAGTATTAAAGTTTTAAAAATAAAGCAACTTAAACAAACTAGAGCATTCATAACAACAATGCATCCTGAAGAGATGTTTGTATTCCAAGGACGACATCTGAAGGAGCCAAATTTAGACAATTTATCTGAACCATCATTCAACTATTATCTGCTACTGATAGTCCAAGCAACAAACAAGCTGCCAATGTGTGAGTGATGGATCTGGATGAGCTGATGCAGTGAAACCTGTGACCTGTGGCTGAAAGTAACAAACCAACGGTGATGTCATCTGTGTACCAAATCAGCACTGCACCTATGAAGATTGGCAATTGCTGAAAACTTGCTGAGTTTACTCCTGCAGGATTTGAACCAGGGAGCTTTTGGATTCATAAGCAAATGCTCAACAAATTGAGCTAGTCCCCAACAAGACTTTTGTCAAGTCCCTAAGTCCTAATCAGTCTTGGTTTATTAAATGTAAATCACTTCATATATATCGGTAATGTTTCACCCTCTGGATCCATGCTGTGACTTAGACTGGCAGGCTATTTAAAGGGATATCAGTAGGAAACAGGGCATTTTAGTATCAACACAGTCACAGGGACTTGATGAAAGTCTATCCCCCAACCCAAAATGTCTGATTCAGGGTTATAACCTGTTGCCAATCCTCTTTATCAAAAGGATTAAAATCACATTTCATGCTGCAGGGTAGACAAAAAGTATCTCCATAATCAGCTGCATAACTAAATGTGTTACATCCTTTACACTTTCATCTTTCTCCAGATAGTAAGTGATATGTGCAGCGAGAGGGAAGCGTCACCTATCTGATCACCCTAAGGGTAGAAGACTCATGGAGACACAGTCTGTGTAGCCTTGCACATGTCTCTGAGAAAATTCTTTAATATTATTTTAATATGACAAACATATCACCTACAAATAAAATATATTCTCAGAGACTGCCAACTTGCAGTGTTATCTAGACTAGAATCCACTTTTAATTGGTCAAGAGGCTGAGCGTATGGTAAAATATATTGCAGTACAGCCTTGGAGCAAGGCTTAGTCTGTGCCACTGTATCCCACTTCATCTAGAAAAACAACAATGCTGACAATTCAGGATATGACATTTTGATTTCATCAGAAAGTTTAAAATGCTTCTTCTTTTTTTTTTAAAACAAGGCATGTGACTGGTTAAATTAGATTACACATTAACAACAAAATCATAACTGTTAAAATAGATTTGCTTATATTTTTCATGAACATATTTTGGTAAAAAAAACCTGTCAAATTGAAAATAAATGTTGGATACACTGCAGCAGTGTATTTGCCAGAATCCAAAAGCTCTGTAACTTGTCGCTGGTGGTTCTCAAACGTTTTTGCTCCATGCTCCCTATTCACCATATCTCAGAATGTCACTCCTCCTTTTCCAAGATTGTCCGACTGTGGTTTATCCGCCCCCCCCCCCCCCTTCAAAACCTAAACGTCCATCTAAGGTTGAGGCCCTTAA